>PVIC010007818.1:38660-50035 GCA_004025085.1 Thryonomys swinderianus | reverse complement strand
GCACTGTGGTATGTGGTATTGATGGCTGGTGGGCGTGAGTCACCACGCCCAGCATTGTATGTGGTTACCGGGATGGAACTGAGGACCTTGTGCTTGTGAGGCAGGTGCTGGAACCACTGAGCTAAATCTCCGGCCCAGGGCAACAACTTTTCATGATTAAAACACTCAACATACTTTAGCAGAAGGAACTTCTTCGATATGATGTTTTTAAATCTATTTTTAAAAAACCTCACACCTGACACATTTCATAGTGAAGACTGAGTCCCTTCTTTGCCCCATACTCCCAGGAAAGGAATATGACAAAAACGTGCATTTTCATTACTTCTACTCAACATTACACTGGGGATTGTAGCCAGGACACATAGGTAAAGAAAAGAAACAGAATGTCCACATTAGAAAAGTAGCAGTGCTGGGCATGGTAGTGCATGGAAGCTGAGGGAGGAGGATCATCACAACTTAAAGCGCAGCCTGGACTGCATACTGAGTTCCAGGCCAGTCTGAACTACATGGTAAGACCCTGAATTAAAGGGGGGGCAGGGATTTAGTTCAGTGGTTCCATGCCTGCCTCACAAACACAGGGTCAGAGGTTTGATTCCTGATACCAAAACAGAGAGAGAGAGAGATGAAACTATTCATAGATGACATAATCAAAATAAGAAAAAAATCTAAGAATTCTTCTAAAAATTTATTAGAATTAATAAGCTTAGGCTGGAGATTTAGCTCAGTGGTTCTGGCCTCTGCCTTGCAAGCGCAAGGTCCTGAGTTGGATCCTGGTAACCACATACAACAATGCTGGGCGTGGTGACTCACGCCCACCAGCAATCAGTACCACATACCACAGTGCCGGGCGTGGTGGCTCACGCCTGTCATCCCAGCACTTGGGAGGCAGAGGCAGGAGGACTGCTGAGCTCGAGGTTTGCCTGGGCTACATAGTGAGCTCAGGGCCAGCCTGAACTGTAAAGTGAGACCCTCAACAAAGTTGTGGGGCACCAAGCCAATCCAGAAAAGCAACTGAATTTCCATACACAAGCCACAAAGAATCCAAGATATAAAATAAACAAAGTGATTCCATTTACAATAACATGAGAAATAATAAAACACTGCAACATCTCATGTTCATTGTTAAAATGGTAATAAACTATCTGCAGAGGCAACAAAATCCACACTAAAATTTCAGCTGGCTTCTGGGAAGACACTCACAAGCTGATCCTAAAATTCTCATAAGTTTTGAGAAAGGTGCCAACGCGATCTGGCGGGAAAAATAGCCTCTTTCAAGAAGTGATCCTGGGACAACTAGATTTCACATGCTTGACAATGAAGGTGGTGGACTCTCAAACGGTCCTGCCATACCAGGACAGCACCTAGAAAGAAGAGCTAAGAGGAATCCAGGTGAAAAGGCCTGTGGCTTTCAATGAGGCAGCCTTTTAGATATGACATGAAAACACAAGCAACAAAGAAGTAGGACCATGTAAAAATTAAAAGCTTTGTGCCTCCAAAGACATTAAGAGACAACCTATAAAATAAGAAAACATTTGAAAATTAATTTCTCATAATAGTCTTGTATCTAGAACATAAAAAGAATTGTTGTAGCTCAATAATAAAATGGCAAATAAATCACTTTAAAAAGTAGGTGAGGGCTGGGGATTTAGTTCAGCAGTGCTGTGCCTCCTGCCTTGTAAGTGCAAGGTCCTGCATTCAATACCCAGTAGCAAAATAGAAAAAAAGAAAGAAAAAAAAAGTAGGTGAAGGGCTGGGTATGGTAGCACATACCTATAATTCCAGCTACTCAGGAGGCTGAGGCAGGAGGATTTCAAATTTGAGGTCAGCCTGGGAAACTTAGTGAAACTTTGTGTTGAAAAAGAAAAAACAAAGTCTCTGAGCAGATGTTTCTCCAAAGAAGATACAAAAATGTCCAATCAGGGCTGAAGATTTTGCTCAGTGGTTCTGGTGCCTGCCTAGCAAGCGCAAGCTTCTTGGTTTGACCCCTAGTAACTACATATAACAACAATGGGCATGGTGACTCACAACCACCAGCAATCAGTACCACATATCACAGTGCCAGGCGTGGTGGCTCACACCTGTAATCCCAGCACTCAAAAGGCAGAGGCAGGAGAATTGCTGAGTTCAGGCTTGCCTGGGCTACACAGTGATTTTAGGGCCAGCCAGAACTACAAAGCGAGACCCTGTCCCACACACACACACACACACACACACACACACACACACACACACACACACACGTCCAATGAGGAAAATGGGAATTAAGATCCCAATAAAATACAAAAGCAGTCCTCAGTAATCGTAATCTAGGGCAGAAGGTAGCTGCATTTAATCCCTCACAGGAAGAGCTCAGAGGGCTTCTGCCCCGTGGGACAAAGCAGAAAGATAATATTGACAACTTGCACACTTCTCCTAGTTTTATAACTAGATAACAGTAAGGAAATGGGCTTCCCCTGCTGGAAGAGAGAAAGGGTAGACTCTCAGTAGAAACAAGTCAAGCTCTCTGTCTTCAGAGCAAAATGGTGCTGAAAAGATGTTACCTCCTTACCATAAAGCTGTGAAGCAAAGCTCAGAGTCAATAAATCCATGGTCAGGCAGGGATAAGGAGGCATCTAGGGGATACAATGTGGAAATTCCTCAACCAAAGATCAGCAAGCACCTGTGCGGGGAAGGCCTCAGGTGTCACTGACACCTGCCATCTTCTCCCCAAGGCTCCTCCTGACAGAGTCCTCCCTGTCCGGGAACCGAGGGCCAGGGATAACAGGTACTGAGCCATGCAGCTGAGTCAGAGTCCTCTTGGGGATGTACATGGAGAAAGCTGTGAGGTTCCCTTAAGAATTCTAGAGGTCCTCATGACCTCTTTTGAATACATGACCTCTTTCACCCTTTGGAATGTCCACAATGTTTGCTCATTGATTTCTTACACTATTTGGGACTAGGTTTTTGCCTTGCAACCCAAACATCCTAATTAATACAGGATCTCACTGAGGCTCTTTTCCTTTATCTAAATTATTACAGAGATGGGATAATCAAAAAGGTTCTACAGGGCCAGAGATTTAGCTCAGTGGTTTTAGAGCTTGCCTAGCAAGTGCAAGGTCCTGAATTTGATCCCTGGTAACCACATACAACAATACTGGGTGTCGGGACACATGCCCACCAGCAATCAACACCACACACCACAATGCCTGGTGTGGTGGCTCACGCCTGTCATCCCAGCACTCGGGAGGCAGAGGCAGGAGGATTGCTGAGTTCCAGGCTTGCCTAGGCTACATAGTGAGCTCAGGGCCAGTCTGAACTACAAAGTTGAGACCCTGTCTCCAAAAAAACAAAACAAAACAAAACGTTCCTATAGAAGTCATATCTGACCTACTCTTCCCACCTAGTTTTCCAGAGCTCAGAGAAAGCTGTCATTTTCTCCCAATTCCTTTCCTAAAATTTTACCATCTGACCCTTTGCCTTTGCTGAAAATGGTTCAGAGCTGGGGATTTAGCTTGGTGGTTCTGGCACCTGCCCTGCAAGTACAAAGTCCCAAGTTCTATTCCAGGTACCAGAGGTGGGGGAGAAGAATAAAGAAAAGGGTTCAGACATTTCTACAGAGTTCTTGGAACAACAGCTAATCCAACAATTCTTGGAAAAGCAGTGCCAACATTCAAACAAAAAATTGGCAAAGCACATTGCAATAGAAGAAGTGTTGTCCTTGAATATCATTTTAAATTTCTAAACTGTAGTCAGGACTCTCTCACACACTCTTTAGAAGCAGAGAAAATTTTCACGTTTGTGGAGAGAAACTGACTGCTCCTTATGTGCTGCCCCTAAAAAGCTCCATCACCTGTCTGTCCATCCTTTCCTGTGTCTATAGTCTCAGCAATGCTAAATGGGGTTCCCTTCAAAAGACCAAGAACACACAAAGGAAAGGAAGATACAATTTAAAGAAAGACTCATAAAATGTTACCCTGTTTTCACCTCTAGCCTGGGCCTCTATCTAACTCCTTTTTCAAGAATACTTGGCTTAACTGCTTCAATTCATTTAGAATTAGTTTCCCTTAGGGCCTGAAGTATATCCAGCAAACTTTCTTCTTTTGCTTAAAATTTGTATATTAAAATAATGCTTAGATAAAATCTTTTTAATGGACTATTCCCCAACTATTCACACTTTTTCTATTTCCTTCTATTTCCTGCCTTTTCCTGCTTATAAGAAAAGTGGGACAGAGAGCAGAAAAGAGAATAAGACCTATTGGGAAGCAGTTTCTCTAGGGAGCTATGGAAAAATCTGAAGAATCTTTGAACAGGATTGAACTACATTGGTACCTATGTTGGCCAAGTAGCAGCTCATTCACCAAACAAGGAATGATGGCTGGCAGGGGCAACAGCTTCCGAATTGTCACTTGGTCTACATAATCATATACCAGTTGGGGCTGGATATCCTGGACTACAGAATTATAAAAATCAAGAACAAAAACAGGGAGAATGAGATAAAATAAAGTAAAAATTAAAAGGGCCAGGGATTTAGGACAGTGGCGCTGCACTTGCCTGGCAAGCACAAGGTCCTGAGTTCAATCCCTAGTACTGCAAAGAAGTAAATAAACATTAAAAAAAACAAAACAAGCCTAATCCTGAGTGCTGGTAGTTAAGAAGACAAGCAAACAAACAAAAACTCTCCCAGATGATTCTAAATATGTAGTAAAGGAAAACAAAGGGCACTTGCCGGGTGTGGGGGCTCACGCCTATAATCCCAGCACTTGGGAGGCAGAGGCAGGAGGACTGCTGAGTTTGAGGCTTTCCTGGGCTACATAGTGAGCTGAGGGCCAGCCTGAACTACAAAGCGAGACCCTGTCTCCAAAAAAAAAAAAAAGGCACTTGCCTATATAGAATCCAAATAAATTCTGTCCAAGTACTGCAATTGTTCTGTTAATTTTGGCTATAAATGAAATGGACCTCAGCCATGTCAAGGACATCTAGTTTCCTCTCTGCAAGCAGATGAGTACAGCCATTAAGTATGAAGTATTTACTGTGGGTCAAGCTGTACTATTTACTTTACTTACATTATCTCTAATCTTTGCAAACAACCAGGAAAATAGGGCTGGTCCCATTCTCAGCACACAAAATGCAGAAACAGAGAGGTCAAAACCTGGCCTAGCATTTAAGGAGTATGGCAGAGCCAAGTGGGTCCTCTCTCTACCAGAAAGCTGGTTCCATCCCTGTGTGCTGACTTCTGACTTGACTTCGGTATTGGCAGAATCCAAAGTGCTTTTAGTTGGTACCCTTCTAATATCTCACCAAATCTATAGCATAACACTAATGAAAGAAAACTCAAGAGAAATATGTATATGTTAAAAATAAAGTTCCTAAAAAAACCGTCCTTTATAAGTAATTATTATTTTGTTAAATTGTGTCAAGAGCTTTTACCAGACCTTAAGCAAGTTGGTGTTGCTCAGTCTGGTGAACATAATTGGCTTGGGTTACACAACCGAAGGTCAACATTCCAGTAACATACGTCTCAGGATGTAAGTTCTTGAAATTGACACTTCTTTAAATCCCCTTTCTTGGTAAATCTGTGGCATCCCCTTTAGAGGCCTTTGGCAAGCAAGCTAGAGTATAATATTCTATTTAAAATTAAGTATGACAGTTGATATGATGACATCTGAGTGCTAGAATACCGGAGGCATTTCTATATGGTGTCTGAAAAGGTGGGTTTTTACTTCTAACAATCTCTACTTGTTTGTTAATTGGTATGTTTACAAACTGTAAAATATTACAGTTCACCCCAGGTAAGTACTATCCAGTTTTGCTTATACCTTCTTATAGCATTTATGTTCTACACCTTATGTTAATAACAGCACCCAAGAAATACTTGCTGAATTAATACATAAATAAAGGCAAGGGAGAGATTGCAATGCATAGGTTAGGAAAAAGAGCTACTCTGAACTAAAAACAAACCCCATAATAATAATTTTTTTAAAACTATGGAGGTTAAAATTTAAAATCTACAGCATACAGATCTTAAATATTAACAAAGAAGTTGTTAGAATGTGCTATTTTATTAAACTTTCAGGTGCATGGAAATAGCATGGAGAAATAGCAAGTGACTTATTGATTTTTAGGCTCTTTTCTTCCTAAGGGTCCTATGAGAAAACCATTACAACTTCAGAATCTCATCTTTTTTTTTTTTAAGATTTTATTGATTTTTTTATTTTTTTGAGACAGGGTCCTGCTTCATATTTCAGAATTGGCCTGAACTCACTGTATAGCCCAGGCTGGTCTCAAACTCATGGTAATCCTCCTGCCTCTGCCTGCTGAGTGCTGGGATTACAGGCATGAGCCACCACGCCCAGCGGGTATGTTTTATACATACATTATAATCATATTCAACATTGAGAGTTTGTACCAATACCTGACACATCTTGAAGAATCATATCTTATTTGATCATTTCTTTCTATTATTGTTGAGAACACTGAACTTGTTAAAGCAAATAAGAACACTGCACTTACAGTACAGTTGGTTGTGCACACATCAGTGACCACAGCCACATTATAATGTTCTTGATGCTGAGGATTTTGCTTCATTCACTAATTTATTCACTGATTATACCGTGCTCTGTGTGATACTAGGTCCATAAAGAATCCATGACATAAGAAACAGGTGGCTAACACCACCCAGTACAGCAGGGCTGGGCACAAACTTGAGAAGTATGTGATGAACTGACTTTGCTCATGAAGTTGCACCCGCATTTCCAGGTGGCAACCTACAGATTTATTTCTCAAGGTAAAGAGTTCAATGTGAAGGTCAGGTTTCCTTTCTCCCAATCAAAAATCCATGTAAAGTTCTCTGTACGACTGACACCAAATCTTCCAAATGTAGGGGGTTTTCTTTTAGCTCCAAAATCCACGTATTCAGAACCAAGTCTTTCCAAATATCCAACTTACTGGCCAAACACTGTATTTTCATGTGAATGCTCTTCCTTCTAACTAACAATTAAGAGTCTTCCAATCAAGGCTTTTAATTATATTATTAAAAAGATAATTCCAATTATATCACTCAATAGTCTTTCTAGTCACAAGCTTTTAAGAACTTTTATACAGATAAATAACTGCTCAATGAATTCATTTTATGCAGTTCTGAAATAAGCAAGACAAATACAGTGTAAGGAAACACTGAATCTGTGCTCACTCATCACAGGTGATGAAGGTGGGCTTAGGGATTTACTAAGGGGTGTGAGAAAACCTCCTGGATTGTGCTAATATTCTCTATTTTGGTAAGAGCTGGAGTTACACAAGAGCTCAGTACAGGTACACTTCAGATCTATGCATTTCACTGTATATAAGTTTTATCTTTAAGAAACTATAAGCAAAAATTACAGTTTAGTGGCTAGGGATGTAGCTAAGTAGTAGGGTACTAGGTTCTCACACTTGGTATCAAAAAATAAGACAAGACAAAAACTTTAGGCGAGCCAGTGTGGTGGTGCATGCCCTGTGATCCTAGCACTTGGGAGGCTGAGGCAGGAGGATCGCTGCAAGTTTGAGGCCAGCCTGAGCTATATAGTGAGTTAAGGCCAGCATGAACTGCACAGCGAGACCTTGTCTCAGAAAAAGAAAAAATTGATTAGTCAGTAGATATAATGCAAGTATAGCATATTAATGGCAGTATAAGGGTTTGGGATATGTAAGCATTTATATAAATTCAAATTTGCTGTTTATGTGAAGTAAATAAAATGTCACTAAAAAAAGAATTAAACACCTTTTATGAGATTTGTTTGGATTTTTAATGAAGAAGAAATTAATACATTGGGAAAATGTGTATAAAAATTGGCTACCACATGTTACCAAGGAATTACTATTTATTATTTTAGGTATGATCATGACATTGTATTTAAACCTCCATATTCATAAGGAGCTACATAAAATACTGAAGGTCAAAACAATACCTGGGATTTGCTTTTAAAATCTTCAATATGGGCTAAGGATTCAGCTCAGTCCTTCCAGCATCTGCCTGGTAAGCACAAGGTCCCAAGTTCCACTCCTGGGTAACACAGACCACAGTGCCAGGTGTTGTGGCTCATGCCTATAATCCCAACAGTCAGGAGTAAGAGGCAGGAGGACTGCTGAGTTGGAGGCTTGCCCGGGCTACAATAGTGAGCTCAGGGCCAGCTTGAACTACAAAGTGAGACCCTGTCTCAAAAAACAAACAAACAAACAAAAAAACAGAACACCTAACTAACTAAATACATAAATACGTCAGTGACCAGAAGTGACATTGACGGATGAGATCAGGCCATGCCATCTTAGTAGATATGGACGATAATCCATGTCATGTGCAGAGTGAAATTTGTACTTCATTCCCTGTAGACTCTAATATGTGTTTGCAGTTTAGAAATAAAACCGCTCCTGCTTTGACTTGCAAGGTACTGGCCAGGGCTGCGTTTTCAGCGGGGAAGAATCTCCTTGAGACTCGCCTGGGAGACGGCCGCCCGCGGTCCTTCCCTGCGGCTATGTGACCCGCGGCCCAGCGCTTTACCAGCGGCTGCACCGAGGGCTCTGGGCCTGGAAGTTCCTGCCACAAGGCTCTGTCTACGGCTGTCCACGGAGCGGAAGCCTCCCTATCCAGAGCCATGGACAGCGGACGGCTGAAGGCTGCCGAACCCTCCGTGCAGTGCCAGCCTCGGTCCCCCGTGTTTGAGAGGGGACTGTAACGCCAGAGCGTGGTGCGCAGCCAGCTTGCAATTCCGCCGGCCACAGGCAGCTCGGAAGACGCCATGGGACTGGCAGGAGAGCGTGGGTCTGAAGACGGAAGTCTGGGGTCTGCTCTGTTTACAGCTGTCCCTACGATGCACAGGTGATTGATTTTAACCCCCCACGGGCACCAAACTGCAGGTGCTCAGGTCTCTTTATAAAAGATGGCATACGGCCTTGCAACATGCCTGTCTGTACTCTAGTTCATCTCTAGGTTACTATCCTACCTAGTAGATGTAAATAGCTGGCTGCATACTGGACATCACGGGCCTTGGCCCACACCGTAGCCCTGGACACAGGAACAGGAGATTCGAGCAGAGTAAGATTAGTAACCCTTGAAATGCTGAATCCACTCTGTCGGAGAAGCTCATCTAACCAATACTTTTCCATTCCAACAGATGGCGGCTCCGATACCATTTAACGCACTACTAACGTGTCTAAAAGTTGACTTTTCTCGAGATACACAAGACGGGCAGCAAAGAGTCCAAGAGCTCAGTAGCTCGAGGCCCCCTCTTCTTGTGTGTGTTTGTCCTGTCCAGATACCCGGCACTTTCCTCACCCGGTCTGTATCACCCCACACAACCCATGTGAGCCCGAGACTCCCTGGGCACATACACAAACCCCTCTTCCACTAGCCCCTGCTCGGAAGAACCCGTCCACAGCACCAGCCACACTGTGGTCTACCGAGCACGTCCACGGGAGTTCTCACAGGTCGAGTCTGGGCCTCTGGCGGCCCCTCCAGATGGAGCGGTGAAGCGGGTTTCCCTGCCCTGCCCTGCGCTGCGCAGGGCGCTCGGCCAGTCATCTGCTGCGTTATGATCACACTGACACGTTTCCTGTGGCAAACGTGATATGCCCTTGTTACTTTGTCCAGAAAAGTAGTGCTGCGCGTCGCTGGATGCATCAGGCCTGATCTGAACTGAAGGGAACCGGAGTCCCTGAGTGTCGCTGAGAAACGTTTTCGCCCAGCTCTAAGCGTGTCTTCCCGTCTGCCCTCCGCTGGTGAGAAGCACGGAAGGGCGGGAGAGAGGGCAGGGACGCCCCAGGAACTGCAGGTGAGTCAGCCTTGGGTGACACGGGGTCCTGAGGTCGGCGTCTGCTGAGCACGGAAAAGGGCAGGGTTTCACCCGTGACTGAACTCTGACATTTAGATCCTCCCTGTTCCTTCACTGCTTCTCTTTGAAACAAGCATGACAAAGACTTGAAACCAGAACCTGCAGCTAAGAGAGAATCATCTCTTGAAGGAAGATGATCCACTCACAATGAGGAGAGGCCGGATAGCCCTGCTGCTGCCGAGGCAGGGTGAAGGCGCCCCCTTGCCGCCTGGCTCAGTGCCAGTGTCCTGAGGACTTCCCAGCAGCACTGGTACCAGTGCTGTGTATCGGTAATGCGTACTACATGCTTCTTCCGATTAGACTAGAAATGCATGTTAGCTGTGACAGGCCTAAGGCGGTGGTTTGAGGGAGACACACTCATTCACACACACACACACACACACACACACACACACACCACACACTCAGATGTGGGGCTTCTGATTAAATATCATACAGAAGTTAACCTCTTAGGGGTGTACACTTCTGAAATCTCTGCACACTGGGACACTGAAGCAGGAGGATTGGAAGTTCAAGCCCAGCCTGAGCAACTTAACAAAACTTTGTCTTGAAATATAAATAAGTAAGTAAGTAAGTAAGTAAGTAAATGGGGTTATGATCAGTGCAAAGGCCCTGGGCCCAATTCCCTGTGTGTGTGTGTTAGTAGATGATCATAGACAAAAAGAATAAAATGAAAACATGGATTCTTTAAAACAAAGCTGTAAACCCTCTCATCAGGTGTTCACAATCAGAAATGGTCTTCTAGTTTGCATTCTATTTTTTGAAAAGAGTTTCACTGATAGGATGACTAAATTAAGCTTCCCCCCGCCCCACAGAATCTCTTTGTAGTCCAGGCTGGCCTCAAACTTGAAGCTGTCTTCCTGCCTCGTCCTCCTATGTGCTGGAATTACAGCTAATGTTCTTGACACACTGCCTCATGTACTTTTTCTGCACAGATGTATCTGATGAGTAGCCACCAGGCCCGGGCCGGTGCTCGGTCTGGGAGGCAGGGTGGCTCCTTGCTGTGTTTGAGTTGGGTTATTTGTGAGGATAGCTTTCTCCCTTAGGCTGTAAACCACCTTTTGTCTTTCATAAATTAACAGAAATTGGATTTATAGAATACTGGATTCTATTCTAGAAAACTGTATTGTTTTGAAATTTTCTCCCTACCAGAAATTATCAGTGTCCTTCAATTTGATTATACTCCACTCAAATTCCTTGTTTTGGACACAGTTTTCATGTAGCATTAGAAAGAGGTCATTTGTAAGATATTTGCCAATAGTAGGTTTGGTTTTGTTTGGTTTATAAGCAAAAGATTTCTTTAGGGAAGACCAAGGACTTCCCTCCTCTAAGAAAATGGTGAAAGTGAAAATAATTTTTTAAAAATTTGTTTGCCAGGGCCGGAGGGTTAGCTCAGTGGTTCCGGTGCCTGCCTTGCAAGCGCAAGGACCTGAGTTCGATCCCCGGTTACCACATATAATGCTGGGCGTGGTGGCTCATGCCTGTAATCCCAGCACTCGGGAGGCAGAGACGGGAGGATTGCTGAGTTCGCGG
>PVIC010007818.1:0-38560 GCA_004025085.1 Thryonomys swinderianus | reverse complement strand
AAAAGATGTGGCACTTTCACAAGCCACCATGCCCTGATATTTCATTTTTCTACATAATATTAAACAAATTTAGCCAGGTGAGATAGCACATGTCTGTAATCTGAACTGCCCTGGAAGCTGAGGCAGGAGGGTGTCAAGTTCAAGACTGGCCTGGGTAACCCAGTTGTGGGGTTCAAGACCAGTCTCGAACAAACAAAGATGGCGATGCAGCACAGTGGCAGAGCACTGCCCTAGCAAAATGGAGGCCCTGGGTTTAATTCCTGGTACTGAAAAACAAAAAATTTTTAATTTGTGTAAATCATAAAATGCTGCCCCAAAACACAAAGTGTGAATGTGCTGCAGCTGCAATACCAGGCAAAAAGAGGGAGATGTTCCACTGAGTCACAGAACTAGAAAAGAGGGGGCCTGGAAGTAAATCATGTCTTTCACTCCTGGTGGGGAACTCTTCCCACAAAACCCACTCTGATCATTTCTTGCACTGTTTTTAGTTATAAAATTCCAATTTAAATATTTATTATTTTATGAAGCTAGTGAACCCTTTATCATATGGCAAATAGGGTTCAAGTAAATGGTAGGGGTCCCTATTTTAACTGCCTTCATCGTATGATATTTTATCCGACATACCTATTGTCAAATAATAGCAGGGACTCTCTACACATTAACTCCTTTCTTTGCTTCCTCTTCCTCCTACTGGTTTTTGGTAGCAGGTGCTCTGCCCCTGAGGCACACGCCCACTCCTTTTGAGCAGGGTCTTCCTAAAATGCCTAGGCTGACCTTGAGCTTGTGATCTTCCTGCCCGAGTCTCCCTGGTCGCTAGGATTACAGGAATGCATCTGCACTGGCTTCCAGAAAGAACAGGCCTTTGCTCCAGCTTTCTAATAAAATGCCTATTTTGTGAGAAAAGCAGAATGCAATCTTTGGTTTCTAGTCAAAGTTCAAGTTTGTATTTCTGGTTGGTACAGAAATGACATTTACTTAAACGAAGGCTAATTTAAGTGTTGAGATTTCGGGCTCCTTAGTGGGGTAGGGGGGTCACATGTGACAATGCTCCATCTCTTGAATTTACTCTTAAGTGTCTCTTCCATTTGTGTGTGCAGACTTCCACCCAGGGAGCCTGCTGGGCACAGCGGCTGGCCACGTTCTGCTGGATACCCAAGCAGCACGCTGTCACAGTCAGTCTGAGCAATAACCAGAAAGGTTGGGCTCGTGTGCAAAAAGTGAAAGTGCTCTAGGAGACAGTCACAGCCCTGGGGAAGCACAGGCTTTGCTGCTGACCAGCCCTTTTGTTAGTGAGTAGAGGGCAAATCCAGACCGAGGTCAAGCTTAGGACAGTGTGGTCTGTTTTTGTTTGTTTGTTTTTTTCCGAGACAGGGTCTCACTTTGTAGTTCAGGCTGGCCCTGAGCTCACTCTGGACCCCAGACAAGCCTCGAACTCTGCAATCCTCCTGCCTCTGCCTCCCAAGTGCTGGGATTACAGACATGAGCCACCATACCTGGCAGGACAATGTTTTTTGTATCCAACTGGCAACCGAGGTACCTTTCTGGCTGCCTCAGTACCTGTGAATCATGCCAACTGCCAGCCATATTTATAGCCAAAACCCATTCAGTTCTGCTGCTTCTGCTGCCTTTGGAGGAGAATGATTCAGACAGAGCCCAGGAGCCAAATAAGCAGCAACTCGCATCTTACCCTCCAACTTTCTTTCACAAGAATCCCGAGAGCTAAAGGGATCTTGGAGCCCATCCAAGTGTCACCCACCTGCGGACTCCTGCCCCGAGAGCGGCCCCGTTCCCAGTATCCCTGGGAGGGGCACCCGTCTTGCTGAAGGACACAGTGTGGCCCATGCCGCCTCACCTGGTTTCCTTACAGCTCCAAATGGTAAAACCAGCTTCGAAACGGAGCCAGTGTAAATTCCATGTACTGTAAACACATGCTCATAAACACAAGAATGAGAAAAATAAACTGGCACTAACCCAGCACATCTTCTCCAGTTCTAAAGAAGATGCCTATTTGGTGGGAGGAGATTACCAACAATTTGTGTGAGATCTCCTGCACTGACCTCAGCTATTACCAAGAAGATAACGGGGAGACCCTGTACTCCCACGGGTGACCAAACAACACGAGGCAACATGATGTAGCTCAGTCAAATTAACTGTAGTGCGAAAGCAGGCACTGGCATTTACATGACACGTGGCTTTGTGCAAGGCATCTGGCTTCTCGGTGCCTCAGTTTCCCCATTTGTTAGGCAGTGCTAATTATTCCTGGCCAGCATATCATTCTTAGGAAAATTGGGAATAATACACATAAAGTACTTGGTACCATACTTGACACACAAATTAGCCTGATTTGAGAAAGCAGCACCCACTGGGAGCTGGAGAGGCCACCTTTACTCTGATGCGGGTCCCGGGTGCTGCGCATGTGCTGGGGAGGGTGAAGCACTGCGGAGGTGGGAATCTGGTTTCCAGCTCTTCCCTAAACGGACAGATGCGCCGGGCTTCTCCATTTCGACATTGTTATGTACAGAATGGGCGCATTTAACATCTTGGACTTAAAAACAACATTTAAAAATTAGTTGAGAAAGTATTTTTTGAAACTATACAAATACAAGATCGTGTTCCTGTGGTTGTTCATAAACTTAAAAAGGACCCATTCAAGATAAGCTCTGATGGCTGCTTTCAGGCACTGCCCTATGAAACAGGCTGTCTACCAACTGTGACAATAAGGCCTTTGTCACAGAGCATGTGGACTCCTCTTCCTCTTTCTAGGAGGGACCTGAAATGCCTGAGACACTCCCAGGGTGGGTGATGTGTCCCCCTGGGCAGAGGGGTCACAGGGTCAGCCCGCTGTGCCTCCCTGAAATGACGGCTAGACCGCAGGTGCTTTATTATATTAATGCAGAGGTTAAAACATACACTCTTGAATTTGCAAAGAGGAAAAATAGATAGTACGTGCTCTCTTGGGTCTGGGACTGCTTTCTGTTCTGTGTGTTTGTGAATCCCATCTTTGTAAGAGGGAAAATCAAGGAAGGTAAAAAGAAAAGGAAATCTAGAACCTTCCGGCCTCAGCCCACCCTGAACTCTGCTCGTTTCCAAGGGGCTCAGCCACAGAGACTCCAGCGCCTCTGTGAGCGTGTGAAGCGCTCTTGCATTAGCACATGTTGTCTCAAATTCCACTTTCAAACTTATGACCTTGGCTCCCAGGAAACTTCCCAGCAACCCACATTTAAAGCTCACCTAACCTTCTAATGGTGATTAAGTATTTCTTACAAGAAGCTCAAAATTGTTAAGTACTATACAGATTTGAGGACATACCAGAAAACAGAATATACTATATACCTCTGATAATACAAAGTCATAAGCAAAAAACAGAACAGACAAAAATACCCAAAGTCTTATTTTCAGAACAAAACAAATTCTAAAGGGAAAGAGAAAAAGCCCACCGCCAGCTTTCTAACAGAGACACATCAGTGCAGGGATATGAAGGCTGAGCTGGGCAGGGGCTCAGCCACACAGCTCTTGCCTAGCACAGGCGAGGCCCTGCGTCTGAACCTCAGAATTTCAAAAGAAGAAAAAAAGAAAAACCTGATTCCAGGCATGGCGAAGGCTGACTATAATTCCAGTACTTGGGAGGCTGAGGCAGAAGATCACCATGAATCTGAGGCCAGGCCACAGAGTAACCCTATCAAATAAAGGAAGGAAAAAAGGAAAGATTGGGGCGGGGGGCGGAGCCAGGGAGAGAAAGCCTGAGGCCGGCAGAGGGAAGAAAAGACTGCACACCCTCACTGCGGCTGGCCTGGCCCCTGTGGGCCTGCACTGCCTCTGGTGTAAGCAGCGATTTTCCTGTTAGTTTAGCCCAACTGTGGAGTCACAAAGCTTTGTTCAGGCTTAGTTTCCTCCTGCGCGGAACAGTCACTTCCTGGGTGACTGGTTCGGTTAAACAAATGACCCACTAACAGCATGCAGCAAATACACTTCCCAAAACAGACTTCTCTCTTCCCGCCCTACAAGGTGATATTCCCTTGTCACACATCTCTCTTTCTCTTTCTCTCTCTCTTTCCTTCCTTCTTTCTTTCTCTCTCCCTCTCTCTTTCTCTCTCTCACTCTTTCTTTTTTGCAGTATTGGAGAATGAACACTGAGCTTCTGCACTGAGCTTATCTCTCCAGACCTTTTCTAATTTTTAAATTTTGAGATAGGATCTAACTATGTTTTAAAATTGTCTAGATTGGGTACGAATTTGAGATCCTCCTGCCTCAGCCTCCCAGAGTACTAGGATTACAACCATATGTTACCATACCCAGCTTCTCTGTCCTACTCTTTATGAAGTGGCTAACTTGTAAGAGCTGGCATACAAGAATGACTTTCAGCACATATGTTTTAAAAATTTCTGAGAACTCTTTTAAGTGTTATCTATTTTTGCGAGGGAATTTTTCATAACAATCAAAGAATTATAGCTCCATAAAGCAAGGTGGAGAACACGAGGCTGAGACAGAAAGATTGCTGGGTCACTGCCAGTTTGGTTACACTACAAGACTGTCTCAAAATTACATGGATGATTATTCATATATTTGGTCCTTTTTGAGCATCTAGTATCTGAACAGACATAAACATTGACTTAAAATACAAAGGAGAACATATTTTAAGATTCCATTTTTATGAATCCAAGAACAGCCAAAGCTGAACTGCGGGGGCAGAAGTCTGATTAATGGTTGGGGGCTGGGGCCCTGGGACGCAGAGGCGGAGCCAGGGAGGAGGGGTGGGATCTCCAGGACTGCGATGGCGTGCTGCACCCTGACCCGGACCGTGGTTGCACAGTTCCACCCAGATGTATACATAAGCATTATGCCCAGAATACCTAACATGCTTAAAATTTTTTTTTTTTTTGCTTAAAAATATTTTTCAAAATACTGATCCCATTCAGTCTTAGGGTTTCCTCTGCTGCTTTATTCTCCTTTCTTTCACTTTTACACAAATATAAGTGATTCACTGGTATCTCATAATTACAGAAATTACTTGTATATGAAAGTGTTGAGTAACAGAACTGGCCCATTTAAGCAAAAACCTTATCACTGTCTTACATGAAAGCATGTCTAACTGGTTTGTATTCCTTTCTGCCTGTTTTATTTTGGTGGTGGCAATGGTGATACTGGGGATTGAACCCAGGGCCTCTGCACTGAGCCATGTCCCCAGCCCTTTTTATTTTTTAATTTGGGACCTAATCTTCTCGTTAAGTTGTTCAGGCTGGGCTTGAACTTGTGATCGATCCTCCTGCCTCAGGCTCACTAGTATCATGGGGCGAGCACCACCACCTCTGGCCTCACTGTCATTTTAAACAAAAGCTATAGAACATCTTGTTCCTGGTCAGCCAAGGTTATCCTGTGAAACCCACATACTCGCACTTAGCTAAGATGTAGCAGTGGCTGCAAGGGTCATTAATTCTCTGCCAGGTGACAGTCCTTGCTGGCGCTTTTTATCTGCTGCTGTTTCTCCCTCCTGCACGCCTGCCTCTAACCACACCTGTCCTCATTTATCCTCTTTCATTCATCCATTTATTCACATAGCTGTCCCCATTTTGGAGCATCTAGTATGTGCTAAGCACTGGGGCTAGAGCCGTGAATAAAGCAGCCATGATCCAGGACCTACAGAAACCCGGATTTATCCAAAACCAGTGTGAGTTGTACATCACAGCATAAGTATGCCAGGATGTTGTACTTATGGGACAGGATGTCCACCCTGAAGAAGTGATATTTAAGGACTGAGGGATGAGCACCTGGGCCAGAAGGATCCTTTAGTAAATACTGAATGAACGAATGAATGAATGTTCACCAATCAGGCAAAGAGGAGAAATGGTGATCTGCCCCGAGAAACCCTCTTTCACTGTTACTGAAAGATGTCTAAGCTAGGGGTCCACAGGCCCCGAGCGAGGGCTGCACAATTACAGCATTAAATCTGACCACCAAGGAAGGTACTGCTTCCCTGGAGGCCTTGAGCTGCTGGACAAGTGAAGGAGCATTAGCGTCACTTAGATAAACTATACGTCCTTGGCTTGTATTGCATCCTACAGAAACACAAGCAGCCAGCCACGGCCCGCTGCTCTGGGCAGACCTCTTCTCCAGGCTGTCTGCAGGGATCAGACCCTGGTCCTCATGAGTGCGACTTTTCAGGAGTCAACACATTCACAGTGAAAGGGCGTCACCCACCCATGCTTTATGAGAGCCATGACAGCTCTGTCCAGAAGGCACAGCAGCCCTGCCTTCTGGGGCACTATCACAAGTTGTAAAATGTCACTTGCTTTGGGGCCTACTATTGTCCTTCCTGATTTTTTTTTTAAACAAACCGAGAGTTGTAACTCAGGGCCTTGCCTAGCATGTGTATAGGTTCGATTCCTAGTTTGAACAAAAATAAAAAAATTTTCAGAAGAGTAACTAGCGTTCTAAAGGACAGATGGACATACATATATAAAAAACAGTCTTTGTAGACATTATTCAATTATCTGCCTTTGAAAGCCAACCTGACATAAGAGCACTGATACCATCTCAGATTTCATAGCAGCAACGCTGCAAATGTCCCCAACATGGGCCAAGTTATTCAGGCCTTAAGTGGAGGCATGACTTGATCCCACAGCAAACTATAGTGAAGCCCTAAGAGCCCCTGACAAGAGGTGTAAATGTCACCTTGGTGAGCCCACCTTCCAATGATTCCAGAGATCCTGGCAACATCAAATCGAGTAAAACCGAAGAAAGAGATGGCACAGAATGACAGCGTTGCTGATGAAAGCAAGGCGAAACAAGGGTGACACTACGTAAGAATGGTTTGTGCTTAGACTCTTTCCCAGAGTCTTTCTGTGCCTCTGATGAAATTTCACACTGAATATCAACCGACTGTACAGAGCAGAGAATGAATGTGTCAGCTCCTCTGCGGGGCAGGTTTTTTTCTTTCAGATTTATGTGGAATCACAGACGGTCAAAAACTTCACAGTCACTTAAAAATCTAAGTGCACTTATGTGCCAGGCAGGTTTTTATACCTCTGTTTCAAAATCTTACAAGAGAGGTAAGAAAAGTTTAATCCATTTGCAAAAAAGTTACGTAAACTTTCCACAATCAAGGTAATGAAATGACTGGCCGCTAAACCCAGACCTCTGCTGTGCGTTAACAGACACCAAATCCGCCACCCTCTTGGGGAAGCCAGTGTCAGGGCTAAAACCTCCAATTGTGAGACTGAGTCCTATTTGCCTAAACACACAAGCCAACCGGGAGTGTTTCCCTTATGTGAGAAGATTCTTCTAGTTTTCTCTCAGCCATTTAAAAAAGACTAGAAATTTATCAGAAGACCCTGGCTTAGTAGCTGCCAGTGTCACTGGACAAAAATGAACACGATCGTGTTTTGCTCATAATTAATGAGCTTTTAAATTTTATTATCATCCTCCTACTTTTGTCTGCCACAGGCAACAGGCCAAAGATTCCATATGGTTGTTATATTTCACATATTAAACTGCAATGTCCCCCCCTCCAGAACTGACAAATACAGAAACCTCTCAGCGCTTCTCTTCTCCCAGCGTTTTCCTATTCACTCTTTGAATTTTTACCACTGACAACACAATTACAATCTGTGGCCAGGATCTCGATATTATAATGACCCCATGTAAACCGCTGATTGAGGTTCTAGCTTTATCGCGATGCTCACATTTTCTGTGCCCCAGAGGTTAGAGTATTCGGACTTAGAACTCCCAAGAACTACTTATTCATTAGTTTCTCCAAAACCATGGCTGGTCGCTCTGGAGCTGCCCTGTTCTAAAACACAGACATGAGGGTCAGAAGGAGTCTTTCTGCTGACCTTTAATTTGTTATCTCTTCTAAACTTAACAGAAGGGAGGGGCAGGGGTAGAGAGTCTGAAAGTATTTCATGAAAGCAGAGCTACCATTTAGCAAAAATTTCAGATGGCATGAGTCATTCCAAGACACAAAAGGTGACACTCGCCACCCAGGAACCAGGTGCCTACCCGAACTCCTCCATACAGTGCATGCTAAAGCCCAGTTTGGCCCACGGTAAATCCTCAAGCCCAGGAGATTCCACTGCGCTCCTCGGGACACCGTGGCCCTCTTAGAAAACCGAAAACAACCTCTGCCTGTACCTGACAGTTCCCCACGTACCCAGAGCCACACAGCCATCAAGAAGGAGAATCTGAAAGGAATCCCTTCTAACCACCTCCTTCCCTTCCACCACCCCTTCTCCGTCAGCAGGAAGGAGCCCAAATTGTATCTAATCTGTAATTTTAAACATTAAAAAATACTGAAGTGCGAAACAAGTACCTCCCGAGCACCTGGCGCTTGCTTCCCGGCTCGCTGTCCTCCCACAATGCCCTTCAGAACCATGGCTCAGTGCTTTGGGTAAATGTTTTACGAGACACTAAACAGCCTGTGTCCCACCCTCAGAGCAAACACCACTGAGAGAACACAATATAATGGTTGCAAAGATATCGTGTAATGCACAATAATGTCAATGAACGAGCAGGCCCCCTTTCCACACTTCCCTTGGAGGAGAGAAAAAAAGAAAGAGGATCCTAAATTTGCAGAGGGGGTATGTGAAAGGGCTGGGTAGAGCTGGTAGGAAGGGCACTAAAAATAACGCAGGCACTAGGGGCTCTGTGTCGTTGTGTTGCGAAGGTGGCACTGTGATAAGCTCACTGTTCTAATCCGGAGCAGGTCCCGGCTTGCCGCGCTGTGAGGTGTGTGAGCCGAGCGCTGGCGAAGGGCAGGTCGCCTGTACCCAGGAGCGACCGGGCCTTCCCCGCCTGTAGTACTTCTGCTCAGCAGGGAAAACGCAACTTGAAAACATTTTTCCCAAACCGTCTTCCACGACAACCGAATCTACACCTCGTTTTCCGGGCCCCCCAAGCTGGTCTCAGTTGAAAAGCAACTGCGCTGCAAACCAGAAGTCTTGCATTCCATTCAAGTTAACAATTACAACTGGAGGAGCACAGAAACTTTCTGGCACCAGTGATCAGCACGCTGGGAATGCCAGGTGCCTCCTGGCACCAGCGGGGTTAAGTAGATAATGAGAGCAAACCCAGGGTCACATGTCTACCTGCTCCAACCGAAACCAAACCACCTTGGGGGCCAACACCTACCTGCTTCCCCAGCTCCATGGAGCCGTCTGAGAAAGGAGTTATTCAGCCCCCATGAGCCCTGCTCACCAAAGGAAACTAAGGACCGCCTAAAGCCTCCTTCAGCTTCAGAATCTCCCTCTCTCTCTGACGCGTTCTCTCTCTCTCTCTCTCTCTCTCTCTCTCTCTCTCTCTCTCTCTCTCTCACACACACACACACACACACACAGAGGTTAGGCAAATAGGAAGGGCCATGCTCTTGTCCCCACCCCCACCTCAGTCCCCAAGAGCACTCACAGTCTGTATGTCAGACGAGGAAGATGTCTGGCTGAGTGGAAAGGAAACTGAAGGAAGAACTGAGATCAAGGTTTTTCTAGCTCCAGCTGTGTGACCTTAAGCAAGTACCTTGACCCCTCTGAGCCTGTTTCCTCATTTATGAAATTTTAAGAAATCAAGAGCCTTAGGAGATATCTTAAGGAACTGACAGGTCTCTGACCCACAGCAGAGCCGTCCTTGTCCTGTATGCCGCCAAAGCAGGGTTTCTGCTGTTGTCTCCCCGCCCTCCCTCCCTTCCAGGTAGGGGTCTCATCTTATTTTCTGGTTCTTCCGGTTACAGAAGCTCCTGGTCAGTTCTGTGACTACAGGCAGTAGACTGGGCTTCTGGGTCAGATCGCCTCATCTGTTTTGGGTGGGTATCCCGAATGACGCTTATCTGCCCTTATCTCCCCGCTCCGGGCCTGCGACAGGGCCAGGCAGCCCTGGGCTATCCTTTCCGAGGCTTGCGCAACCGCTCGCCTCTCCTGCCCTCTAACACGGTTAGCCAACCCATCGTCTGTCCCGGCCTCTCCTTCCCTTCCTGCTGCTCTCCCGAGGGGGACTGGCTGGCTGCCTCGTGGCTGTGCCACAGACGCAGCCCGAACGGTGCCGGTGGTGTCACCGGGTTCCGCGGAGGAGAGCCGGGACGGCGGTCTAGCCGGCCGGAGGGGCTGGCCCTGAGGCTGAGGCGCGCCCTCCCGGGGCGCGACCCCGCACGCCGCCTCTCACCGCAGTGCTCCTGAGTCCCGGGGACACACACGCCACCGGACCGTCCTCACCCCCTGCCCGGTGCCCCCGGCTGCTCAGGCTTTCGCTCTCATCGCTGGAGTCGGCGCACGGCCTGTCCTGGCTAGTCCTGTCCTTGGTGCCGTGCCAGGCGAACCCTAGAGGGGCGAGTCCCCAAAGTGCCACTGGAGTGGTGGGTAATGGCCGCTCTGCGCTCACCTCTCGGGGGCGCGTCCTCCCGGCCTCCCGCGGGGACTCCCCACTCTGGGGTGCTCCAGCCTCGAGGTCTGGGAACTCAGCTGGAGCTGATGGTGAGTGTCAAGCCCTGATGCCTGAACGGAGGAGGCCCATGCTTGTGATGCTTGTGCTCGGGAGGCTGACACACGGGGTCCTCTGAGATCAAGGCCAGACTGGACTCCACAGTGAGATCCTACCCCAGGCTCTCAAAATAGCCTCGGCTCTTTTCTTCTATTTTTTCTTTCTTTTTTTGAAGCAGGATCTGTTACATAGTCCAAACTGTCCTTCAACATGCCAGGCCAACCTCAACCTTGCAGAGATCCTTCTGCCTCAGCTTCCCAAGTTTTAGGATTACAAGTATGCGCCACATGCCTGGCTCCCTACTTTTTAAATTTTTTTAATTTTTTTTTTTGATACAGGGTCTCAGGGTCTTGGTAATTCACTGAATTCCTCAGGTTCGGCTTGAATTTGCTATACTCTCGTCTTAACCTCTCAAAGCGGTGAAATTACAGGCCTGTGCCATCATGCCTGGCTTTTTTCCCCTCCTGCATTTTAAAAAATTGAATAAATAAAATGAATTATAAAGACAAGAAACGGAGCTAGCCAAAAACCACACCAAACAGACAAGCACTGCTCACTATGTGTGCACAATGACCAGGACCTTCATCAAACAGGTCAGCAGACGGGGAATCCAGGTGGGGCCCTGGACATGCACTCGCCGCGGGGCCCGGCCGGCCCGCCCCGACCAGGGCTGCGTCTGCACCGGGTCTGCCTGCCCGCATCCCGTGCCTCCCAGGGTCGGGGCCCCGCTCTCCTTCCCCCTGCGCGGATCCCCCCACCACTGCACCTTTCCGCCCCGTCCTCTGACCGGCTCCATCCTGGGGCCTCCTCTGACCAAAGACCAACTAAGCAGTGGTTCTTGCACTTCTGCTGAACCTTTCCGGGTCATTTTTCCTGCTATGGTCCTAAATTTGGTATTTGTTTTTAAACCCTGTAGGCCATGTAAGACACTCTGTGCATTTTTTTTCCTTTTCTTTCTTTTTAGTACTTGTTTGCGGCTGTGGTTTTGCACTCCTTCTCGAGGGCTCCCGTGTTCTACACAGCGCTCGGGATGCTGCTGGACTCACTGTGGTCTCATGCTGCCCACAGACTACTTCTGTGTCCTGAGGAAGCACAGCGCCTCCTGCGTGGTCGGCGGTCACAGAAGCACTTCCCACACAGCTGCAGTCACGCGAGTCTGCAGCGAGTGCTGGCTCTGCTGTCACCGTTCGCCAAGGTAAAGGAACTTCCAACTACAAAGCTCTTGTGGGGCGGAATCGGAACCTCAGGAGACGGCTGCCCTGTCCCGCAGGCCTGTTTCAGAGCATGTGTCAGCTGCAGGGGCACTTGCTGTAGGTGTCTCTGGGCCCAGCAGACATTTGGCCTGATTCTGAAAGGGCTCTGAGCTCCCCGGACACACGGAAAGAGAAAGGGGAAGGACCAATGGAGATTTGCTCTGGAGTGTCTAGATAGCCCGGAAGTCTCCAAAGGCCTGGGAACTCCCATAGGTCACTTAAATCCCTTGTGGCTATGCAGGGTGAGTTCAGTCACAACTCCCCGCCCCGCCAGGCCTTAACCTAGACCAGCAGGAAGGTTCCAGAAGCCTGTGGTGTTCTCCCAAGTTGCCTAAGCAGGGAGAGGCTGGATCCAGTGAAGGGAGCACAAGAGGAATCTTCACCCTCCGGAGCTATCTTTCTTCACTGGGACATCAGCTCCTAGCCCGGCAGTTCCCAAAGTGAGGTTCCTGTAACCCGAGGAGGTGGCTGAGACTCAGTTCATGACACTGGCGTTTGTGACAAAAAGGCAGTGGAGCATGAAGTCTGCTGCCACCGTGAAAGGCAGCCACTAAAGTGGACTCATAATCATGACATTTTCATCACCAGGCACTCCAAGGTGTCACTTAAACCCCTTTTGCTTTATTTTATTTTATTTTTTTTCCCTGATGCCGGAATTAAACTCAGGATGTTGTGCTTGCCAGGCAGGTGTGGTGCCACCAAGCTTCCTTTGCGTCAGTGTGGGGAGTCCTCAGAAAATTAGGGTAAGCGGTCCCATTTGACCCAGCTATTCCCCTGCTAGGAATATACTCCAAAGAATTAAAAGACTCATATCGTAGAGACATATGTGCAGCATGTTCATAGCAGCTCAGTGTGTGATAGCCCGATCTTGGAAACAACCCAGATGCCCATCAGCTGGAGACTGGATAAAGATGTGGGGTTTATATTCATAAAATGGAGTATTACTCTGTCATAAAGAACGATAAGTTTCAGTTCTTTATACTCAAGTGGACACACCCTGAGGCTACACTAATAAATAAAATAAATAGGCCACAGATATGTAAATACCATGTCTTTTCTCTGGTATGAGAACCTGTAGATGTAAATGAGTTCTAGAATGTATGATAGATTTTATGAAATAGGAAATATTCAAAGAGAAAGTGGTAGGGGAAAGAATAAATATGATTTAAAAAGAAAAATAAAGCATATGTATATGGAGGAGGGGGTTGTAGGGTGGGTAGGGATATGGGTAAAACTGAAAATTAACTCATATCATATACTGCTACAATTTCCCAATGTTGAGTGTAATTGTGAACTGTGTATAAAATGTACCAATAAAGAATTCAGTCTTAAAAAAGTAACTTTGAATCCCTTACTCATTACAATCATGTTAATATTTGTTAATTGCATCATTTATATTTATTTTAATAAAAAGTTTCAATATCTGAAAAAAATCTGGGGCTGGGGATTTAGCTCATGTGGTACTGTGCCTATGATAGAAGCACAAGGACCCAAGTTCAAACCTCAGTGATGCAAAAACAAACAAATAAACAAACAAATAATTTAAAAATCCAGTTTCCTTAAGAATGTACGTCATAGCTAGGTGTGATGGTACACACCTGCAATCCCAACATTTGAGAGGCTGAGACAGGAGAGTTGCAAATTTAAATCCAGCTAGGGCAACCTAGCAAAAACATGTCATAAACTAAAAATAGAGAGGGCCAGAGATGTGTGAAGGTCCTGGGTTCTATTTCCAGTAAATGTAAATTAGTGATAGACCACTTGCCTAGTGTGCTAAAAGCCCTGAGTTCAATTCCCAGGAATGAAAAAAAAAAAACAACCTCCACAATAGTCTTTTAATACAGCAGTAAAATATTAATTTTATTAAATCTTAACTCTAAAGTATATAAAACATATAATAAAGATCTACTGTGTATCAAATTATGATGATCGCCTCAAGGGGAAAGAGTGTATTACTAACCTGCTGGTGAACTAGCCACTTTGGTCATGGAATGTCTTTGTACTTGAAAGAACTAATTATAGTTATCTAGTCTTGGTATTTGACAGATATTTTCTAGAAAGTACGAAAAAAAAATGCCCTTGTGGTAACACATGCCTGTAATCCTAGTACCCTGGGAGGCTGAAGCAAGAGGATCACAAATTCAAGCCCAGCCTGGGTACCTTAGCAAGACCCTGTCTCAAAATAAATATTTTTTAAAAGGGCTGGGAATGTAGCTGAATGAGAAGGTTCTGGATTCAATCTCCAGTACCACAAGGAAAGGAGGGAGGGAGCCTGTCCCTTTAAAGAACACAACTGACGGTATGTACTTCCGGTGATAAAACACTAGCTTTCAAGTAGAACGAAAATTCTGGGGAACTTGCATTTACTGCCATGAGTTGGCCAACTTGCCAATACTCAAAGGCTTCTCTTATCAGTTGTGATGGTAACAGATTTTAATACTGTATTGTATAATAAAATATATCAATAAATAGAAGACCTTTCAGCTGGGCATGGTGGCACATGCCCATAATGTCAGCACTTGGGAGGCAAAGGCAAGGATCTGAGTGATCTGCACCTGTGCTGCAGAGTGAGCTCAAGCACAGACAGAATGACATAATGAGCTGCTGTCTTTAAAAAAAAAAAAGTAAAGTATTTCATAACTCAGTAAATATGTACGATGTTGTAGAGTCATATATAGGTAAAAGATCTATTCAAAGTATAAGATAGGCCAAGGATTTTAAAGTATAGAAGACAAAAAATTCATCAATATGGTTAGAAATGTAGTTATCTATCAATTAAAATATTATTTATGTTAACATAAAATGTAACTATTAGCTGGGCATGGTGACAAACATCTATAATCCCAGAACTGGGGAGGCTGGGGTAGGAGGATCTCCATGAGTTCAAGGCCTGCCTAAGCTACATAGTGAGATCCTGTCTCAAAAAAAAAAAAAAAAATTGGGCTGGGGGTTTAGCTCAGTGGTTCCAGCATCTGCCTGGCAAGTACAAGGTCTGGGGTTTGATCTCCAGTACCACATACCACAGTGCCAGGCATGGTGGCTCACACCTGTAATCCCAGCACTTGGAAGGCAGAAGCAGGAGGATTGCTTTGAGTTTGAGGCTAACTTGGGCTACATAGCCAGCTTGAACCACAAAGCCAGACTGTCTCAAAAAAGTTAAAAATAAATAAATAAATAGATAAAAATAATAATAACTATTGTTAAAAGAAATAAACATTTTAATTTATCTCTAAAGCAACATAAAGACAGGGTTGCCACTTTTTTTTTTTTTTTTTTAGACAGGCTCTTATTGTGTAATTCAGGCTGGCCCTGAGCTCACTATTTAGCCCAGGCAAGTCTTGATGTCAGCAATCCTCCTGCCTCTGCCTCCTGAGTGCTGAGATTATAGGCGTGAGCCACCATGCCCAGCAAGAGTTGCCACATTTAACAAATAAAAGTTATATGTTGGTATAGTATGTTCTGCGCAACATTTAGGATATACTTATTTTTACTGTGAAATTTTTATTTCATTGGAAATTCTGAATTTTATGTTTCAGATGCCCACAGCCTCAAAGAGTTGAGAAACACCATACTAGACTATGTCCTTTGTACTTGTACAGAAAATATTAATACAAACAAAAACATTATTGTTCCCTTATCCACCTTTTTCATCAGATATGTCGCCTTGTGACTTTGGGTTCTTCCCCAAAGTCAAAATGACCACAAAAGGTAAACATTTTGGTTTTGAGGGGACAAAGTCTTCTTGTGTAGCTCAGGCTGTCCTTGAACTCATTATATAGCCCAAATTGGCCTTGAACTTGCAGGGATCTTCCTGCCTCAGCCTCCTAAATGTTGGGATTACAGGCATGTGCCACCACGCCTAGCAAGGTATACAGTTTTAAGCCATTCAGGAATTGAGTCACAGTGGCACACTAATGACAGAGTATCTCCAGAACTGCTACAGAAAGTGGCAGGAATGATGGAATAAGTGTGTTTAAGGTGAGGGAGAATATGGGGGGGGGGGGCTAAAATGTCGTATCTGTCTCTATAATAAAGCTTTAAAAATTTTAAACATTTCCCATATTTTTCCATATCGCATGTGCAGCTCACATTTCAGTAAATGCACCTCTGTTGCTCATGCCCGGGTCTCAGAGCTGCACGCTCCGCGATGAATGCAGGAGAGGGGCCCTAAACACTGCGTGTCGGGAATCATCCAGAACTGCCATCAGCATCTGGGCCGGCGGGAAGCGAGGCCTCCTAGGCTCGAGGACAGCTCTGTTCTGGGCTGGGGATCCCTGCGCAGAGCGGCAGAGCACAGCCACGGCACAGCGCCGCCAGTTGGAAGCCCCTGGGAACGCAGGCTGCGCTCGGCTCATCCTTGAGAACAGCCGGGGGATTTGCCAAATAAATCTGCACCAAGCGAAACGAGTATTTTTCCCAAGATCATGACCCAGGCCTGGGTATACTTAATGCGCTTGAGCTCGACTGCCCACAAACGAGGGAAAGTTAGTTTACGAGCCAGAGTGGAAGCAAGAGTAGGTGCCAGGCAACCTGCAAATCCAGAAGTGAACTTGCTTGCAGCCAGTAGGGGAGGGGGCTTCCTCCAATTACCAACTGCTGAAATGCGACATGGACGGTGAGAAGCTCGAGGGGGACCCGCCTCACTCACAAGGGAAAGGCTCAGGAAGAATCACTTCTCATGTTTTCCTGTTTGCTGTAAATGTGAATTTTTATTGGAGGCGAGGCACGCTGGATTACATAACGGCAGTGTGTACACGGAAGCCAGGGGCTTTGGACGTTAGTCTGGAGGACAGAACAGGACGCGGAGAAGAGCTGAAAGGCCAGATCACAGGGAAAGATGCCAAGGCAGGAAGGTTAGGGAACGAAGGAGAAGTGTATTTTGGAAGCCAAGACTTGGTGTCAGCCTCAAGTACAGGCGTAGAAAGAGAGCGCTGGGGAAGCCCACAGGCAGACGGACCCCTGGCCGATGGGCACCAGAAAGAATAGCAGGAGAAGTCAAGCTCAAGCTCATTAGGTACAACCAGTGGCCGGGGTCATGATCTTGGGAAAAACAGTGGGAGAAACCATGCCACGTCCTGGGGCCCACGGTGCGCTGCCGCGAGGCCCGGCCATGGCCCACCTCCCAGCTCAGGGCATTCACTTGCACGGGATCGACGTCCCACAGCACACAGTGCAGGGAAAAGGGGAGCAAGCGGAGGTGCAGGCGCAGCTCGTTTCTTCGAGGCCTTGGGCCGCTGAGGATTGGCACAGCTTTCCCACGCAAGAGCTTTCGAGTGTATTTCGTTTTATTACAGTCCTGAGCATGTATATGTCTGCATTTTTATTTAAAAGGAAATGCTCCATATATAACACAAAAAACTGGAAACGGCCTTCAGTTGACCTTAATGTACAACCATTCCACTTGTGGAAACTAGCACTTACTGCGGTTAAATGAAATCTTTCAAGGCTCACACTAATTGGCAGAAGAGTGGGGGCCAGAAGCTTAGTTTCCTGAATTCCAAATTAATTCTAGTACACTTCCATTTTAATACTAAAAATGCAACTCAACAAATACTTATGAAATATTTCTGACTCTTGTCATAAAATCTTTCAGTTATGGGCTGGGAATTTAGCTCAAGTGCTACCACAACAACCTTGGACGTACAAGGGCCCAAGTTTGATCCCCAGCACCACAAGAAAAAAAAAATGTCTTTCAGTCACACTGCAAAAAGGGACACACACAAACAAATATGTCCCGCCTTACGTTATTATGTACTTGACTCTAAAACAAGGCTGTGTAATAAAACTTTTCTGTAGCAGTAGAAAGGCTTTATTTTCTTTGCTGTTCTACACATGGCTTTTATTTTCCCCTCAATATGTGGTCCAGATTGGCTTTAAACTCGCAGTCCTCCTCCCCTACCTCCTGGTTGCTGCGGTTACAGTGTGTGTCCCCACACCTGGCAATACAGCCATCAGGCCTGGAAATCCATGGCTCTGGAGTCCTTGAAATATGGGCCGCCCGACTTAGAAATTGAACCTTTTAATTAGTTTAACCTTGACTAACTTAAACTGAAAAGGCCACATGTAGCTCATTGTAGATTTTTTACAAAATGGTTACAGTAGTGCACATCAGTAATCCCAGCACTTGGGATGCTGAAGCAAGAGGGTCGCAAGTTCAAGGCTATCCTGGGCTATATATCAACGAGTCTCAAAAACACCCCCCCCACACACACACACATGCACAGATAAACAAATGGATGGATATAGATACAGATGAAAAACACACGGCATATACTCTGTAACTTCTCCTGGTGCTTATGGGAAAATCTCCTATTGAACATAAAATTCATGCCTCTGGATTCCCTATGTCACCACTTAGGAAGAGCTGAAACCTATTGGCCGTCCCTGACAAAGGGGATGTGGGTGAGCTGGAGAGGATGTACTTGAGCTGAGCTCCACAAGGTGACACTTAGACAAGCAAAGAGGCAAAGGCAGGGAGCGGGGCTCTCTGTGGAGAGAAGAGCACAGCCCGGGAAGGGAGCGGGGACTTGGGGCTGCAGGCTGGGCCAGGGGGAGAGGCCTGTGCGGTGCAGTGGGGCTGCAGGGACGGCAGGAGGTGGGCCTACCTTAGGGTTTCACAATTTCAGGAGCTGAGGCTTTTGAAGGAGCCCAAAAGGAATAAGCAGGGTAAAGACTGGAGGAAAACACATTTGTGAAAGGCAGTGTTGACAACTGGGCACAGACTGGGGGCTCAGTGGACAAGGCATTCAGATCCAGGGCAGGTTTCTGAAAGTGTAGACAAGTCACAGAGAAACAAACATGAAACATATTAACACCAGATGCCTACCACGCAAACCCGACCACCACTGACATCTGTCTGTGCTTCCTTCGGGTTCCCCAGCCCTCTCCCGTGGCTATTGTAATATTGTGAATATAAAATAATGACTTGGAATAATAGAACGGGAAAGAGATGGTGTTAACAAAGAAGAAATCTCACAAGAGAAATCTTTAAGTGTGGCAGCAGGGAAAAGAGGTCCAGGTATTCTGTGTTCATTCAAATTTGCTTTTGGCTTTTTGAGACAGGGTCTTTCTACGTAGTTCATGCTGGCCTTGAATCCACTATGTAACCCAAACTGGCCTTGAATTTGCAGCTGTACTGTGGCCTCAGCCTCCTGAGATTACAGGCAGGTGTGGGACATGCCCAACTGGCTTCTTCATTTTAGAAATAAGGTACCATCTACCGCAACCTCTTAATATCTTATCAGTGATTACAGGCCAGATGGGACTTTGGGGATAGCCTTGCATTGCCACCAAGAGTGGAACTAAAATGTGTACCTTAAATGAATATTACATATAGGTACTAGTGCTTATCACAAGACAGAAACAGTCTCTTCACATTGAGTTTTATCAGAAGCGAATAGCCCCTTACAATCTACAGATTTTAGGTATAAAGTAATTATAGTACACTCTGAACAATGTTGTAAGAAGAAAGTTTTGCTGCATTTATGGGACATATCTGTTTTCAGACTGGATTCTACCAACTTAAGTAATAGCTTCTTCCTAGGAGTCAAGAAAATTTCAAAGTCCAATTAATCTCCACACATTGTAGGAAAAAAATCAAAACTACCTGCTACAGATTACAAATACTTCTGGGTAGGAAAGCGCAATATGCCTCCATTTGCCAAGCTAATAAGCAAATGTTTAAAGTAGCGGGTGACCACATAGGTCCTCGATTGCAGTGTTTTAAAAAAAATACCAGTCCCTTGGCTCCCCTCAGGGCAATTAAAACAGAGGTATAAGGAATGGCATGTACACATTAGCCTTGCTTCCAAGTTTGTGAAATGACAGAAATCTGAAGCACAAGCATATGCCCCAGTTCAAAGGCCTGAGGGGCAGCAAGGATGGTCCCTATCTAACAAAGCTGCACCCTGGTGCAGAACAGTGCTGGTCTGTTCTCCAGAGAAGACAGAGCTTCGGACCATGCGAGAACCTACCAGTACAGCCTAAAACTTACTTATAACTTAGTAAAATTATACACAGTTTCCATCCCACAGTGTACTTCTGTCATTTTTAATAAATCCTTTCATCATTCTCACTGAACCGATGTAAAAACTCCTAGGGACTGTGGCCAGAATGTTCAGACTGAACATTTTTCTAAGGTTCCCTCAGCCTTCCAAGGACAGATCCTGGCCTCAGACTGCCCAGGCACACTGGAAGGTTTGGATGTGCCCCTGGGACTTATGAGTCCCCGAACCTCCAAAGTCATTTGTTAATGTTCCTTGGAGTTCGGGCCTTAGGGAGGTAACTAAAAGTAGATGAAATCAGAAGGTGGAGTCATGATGACATTCGTGGCATTATAAAAACAGGCACCAAGAAAGGAACCTCCCCCTTTATAAGGAACTTGGCTCGGGTACTCAGGACAACAGAAAATGACTAAGGTAATGTCAGTGCCATACATGCACCAATAGTGGCCCTAAACAAGTTGTATTTAAAGTGTATTTACAAAATAAGAATCCTAATGCTTTCTGTGGAGCAACACTGTAGAGGTAAAAGAAAGCTAGCCACATATAGCCAGCCACAACAACATATGCTTGCATTCCAACTACTGGGGGTCGATGAAAGAGGACTGCAAATTCAAGCCCAGCCTAGGCAAGTTAGCCAGACCCTGTTTTAAAATTAACAAAACAAAAGGGCTGGGGGTGTAGCTCCGTGACAGCAGGTCCTTGACTTAATTCTTAGTACTGCCAGGAAAGGGGGAAAAAAGATAACCAGGTAAAGAAAAAAATATAAATAAATAATCTCATGAGTGACATATGATAATCACTAAATCAATGTCAGTTCTAGTTGGTTTTGCCATCACCTCCATGGTTCCTTCTAACTCCAATATTTCATGATTCCGAAGTCACTAGGTGATAGATCACAGTGGAGACATAGTCAGGTCTAGATCTAGAGCCCTGCTGTGCTCAGAACCCTCTTACTCCAGCCTGCCCTCTCCACCGCTTCACTCTTTGCTGAACTGTCCCTCCTATTATGCTGAAATGGATCTTAGTTTCAAAAGGATCTCACTAATTTTGCAGACACAGAATTTTTGTATCCTTGATGAAACCAATGGACTTTGTTTGACTCCCGCTATTTACTGCCATCTAATACCAGCAGAGGCCCCAGGTAGTATGGCTGAAGTAAACCTAAGTCCTTCTCTTTCTGTCTGTCTTGGGTGTAGTGGCGGTGGGTACATCTGGAAGGGACCTGTTTCAATCAATGTGCAGCCCTGATGGGGCCTGGACTCAGCATAACTCTGATGCAAGAAAAAGACTGACTTGAAATCTGTGCTCTTGGAAACTTCAGTGCTGACATTTGAGTGTCACTCAAGAAATCTGCCACAGATTTCAGCCTCAGAACCTTGGGACTGTTTCCTTGGCTTTCCAGAGTCTGGAGCCACCCCTCACCTGTTATTCTGCCAAAAGACACATATGTTTTGTTGATTCTCCTAGCTTTTTTTTCCTTGTGTTGGTTGGAAATAAACCTCTTCCTTGTAGGAAGACAGACTTTCTTTGTAGAAAAGCATCCCACTTGCTGCCTTGTTACTGGGTGAATTGTGGCTCATATCCACCTTTCCACCTTCTCTATCCTGAAAATCAGAATATCTTGTTTGGTATATCAGCTATTTTTGTACTGCTAAGACCAAATACCAGACACCCACAATTTAAAGGAGGAGAAGTTTACTTTGGCTCATGGTTTTCAGAGGATTCAGCCCACGGCCGACTGACTCCGAGGCAGAAACAGCATGGTGGAAGGGCCTGGCGGAGGAAAACTGCTTAACTAACGGCAGTCAGGAAGCAGAGACTCAAGAAAGGAGCTGGGATGAGAACACCCTTTTCAGTACACTCCCTGCTCCATCTTTTCTCACCAGGACCCACCACTCAACACATTTAGATCTAAACCATAGCTCTTGCCAAAAAGCTAAAGGGAGATAAGGGTGCTGTTGGAGACTTTGGCCATATAAAAATAAAAATTTAAAGGGGAAATGACCCAGTTGGGGATTAGGATTGGACCCCTTTCTTTTATATGCTACTAAAGTCTCTCTAAGTGTCAGTTGGGATCTAGAAAACTGAGTTCAGCATCACCATGGTGAATGCCTCGCTGGGAAGCTCACAGCGAGGGACTACTGTGAGCTGCATCCAATCAGCCTGATGCCACCTCCTTCAAAGTTCTCAGTTTATATTAACATGGTAATTACACATCTGTCAACTGTAAAGAGCTTGAAGCTCATTTTTGCATAAATTGCCAATACCAATGGGCCCCCTATTTGCAGTGACACTGATGTTAAACTGGTTCAGGGATCAGACAAAAGAAAAAGAGAGGAGAAGAGGGAGACCCAAACAAGAGAAACATGGATTTACTAACTTCTACTGCATTTTAAAATACAATTAAATATATAAGTTTTGTTTGCTTGGTTGAGGCGTGGTCTCATGATGTAATCTAAACTAGCCTTGAACTTGTGAACTTCCTGGCTCACCTCCCAAATGCGAGGATTACAGGTGTGTGCCACCATGACCAACTAAATATGTGAGTTATGATGTTGCTTTCTAATTCACTTTTAGAGGTGGGGGTTGCTGGGAATCAAAATTTTTAAGTTTTGGTACAAGGGATCGAACTTACAATCTTGTGCCTGCAAGGTAGGCACCACAACCACTGAGCTAAATCCTTGGCCCTCAAATCCAAAGTCTTACACACAGCATTCAAGCTCCCTGGTAGCAAGGCTACATCCATAGATCTTCTGACTCATTTGGGGGGAGGGTAATACTTACTAATTAAATCACCCTTTCATTCTTAAACTGTTCTGGGGCAAGGATCATGTGTGAATATTCTATACCCCTCATGCGCCTGCCCTGGTATGTTTCATAGGGTGGTCTCAGGTAGTAGAAATTTTATTCATTTAAATCCAAGTTGAGTTTGGGGATCTTTGTCTCTGTTGCTGTCTTCCTATCTATCTGTCTGTCTGTCTGATATTGTACAAAGTAAATAGTGACAAATAATATATGATAGGAAAATATCTCTTCATTTTCAGAAAAGTTGTTTTTAGAACCTGCCTTCTGTGTCCTCTCTGTGTCCTCTTGTGTAGCCCAGGGTCACTTTGGGATAGGTCCCTATAGTTAACTACACAAAAGACAATTTGAACTCAGCTGTTTGACCTTTGGCAGTATTCATTTTTCTAGTCTCCTTCATGTGGGCCACAGGAGTTGTGCAACTCTCTTAAACAGTTTTCCCTAGGCCTGCCTCTGGGGTGTGGGAGATGGAAGCCAGGGCCTCGCACATGCTGGGAAGGCCCTTTTTATTTTATTTGAGACAGAGTCTCACTAAGGTGACTGGGCTGGCCTCAGACCCGAGATCCTCCTCCCTCAGCTCCCCAGTAGCGGGGACTGCAGCTACTGCAGCATGGTGAGCCACCATGCCTGGGCAAGTCTGCTTCCTTGAAATGAAACAGCGGCACAGTGATTTCCCAAAAGGTTAGTCTTCTTCTCTAGGGATTTTTAGGAAAATCTGTATCTAAGAGCTCTGCAGTTTCACTAATAGAGCTCTAAATCAGGAAGATGAAGAGCCATACACGAAAGGAACGCTTTAAGCAGCCCACCTTTCAAGGGAACCCTACATTTTCAATTTGTACATGAACAATATCCTCATCTGAATTGATTAGTTGACTTGGGGTGGAAATCTAGACTATGATTAGTAGGGGAGTTGGGACTCAAGATGTTTTACTGTTTTATTGAGAATTCCCATGAGGAACTCTGGTACCCACATAAACCTTTCCTGGGGATATCTGTGTTCTGACCTCTGATGTGCTATGTCCAAAGGACAAATACTTCCTGTAGCTTGACAAAAATTAGGTAATGACCTACACCTAACTGTTTCTAAGTACATGCTTGCAGCACATAATATCTGCACCTCCTCGTGTGGAGCTCGCATGTGTCCATAACACGTCTTTGTTCCTTTTTCACTCCGTCTCTTCATCCCCTCCCAGTGAGAAAGATCTATCTCCCTACCTTCTATTTCTCTCTCTCTCTTTTTAAAAAGACAAATAACCAATGGGTTCAGAAGAACAAAAGTTCAGATTTCTTTATATCACTTATGACAGGTGAGCCTGTTTGCTTCTGTATAGAGAATGCTAATCAGATTTATACCAGACTGGGGGACACATTTCTAAAAGAAAAAACAATTATAGATCTGTTAAAAAGATCTATCTAGGTCTGGTTGTTCCCATTCTCACATACCTCTCAGAAAATGACCATGTCACCAAGAGCAGTCACACACACCTGTGATCCCAGCACTCAGGAGGCTGAGGCAGAAGGACAGCACAAGTTGGAGGCAACCTTGGCAACATAGTGAGTTCAAAGGCAGCCTGAACTACATAGCAAGACCTTGTCTCAGAAACAAAACAAAATAAAACAAACAAAAATGATGACCATGTAAAATTTACCATGGCAAAGAAACCAGCAAGCTTGAGAATGCCCATTGAATGAAATCGGGGTCATCCTCTGAGTGTGTGTACTACATGTACAAGTTTCTGAGTCTGTCGATTCAGTTACTGGTCAAAGTGCCCCAGCATAGGGGTGTCTGGGTTTTGGTTTGTGATTTTTTTTTTTTTTTGAGACAGGGTCTTTCTCTGCAGTTCAGGCTGACCCTAAACTCACTATGTGGCCCAGGCAAGCCTTGAATTTACAGCAATCCTCCTGCCTCTGTCTCCCAAGTGTTGGATTACAGGCGTGAGTCACCACACCCAGCACTGTGGTATGTGGTACTGGGGATTGAACTCAGGACCTTCTGCTTGCAAGGCAGATGCTGAAACCACTGAGCTAAATCCCCAGCCATGGTGTGTATTCTGTGTGTGTGTGCGTGAGCGCGCGCGTGCCAGGAAAAGAACCTGGGGCCTCACATGTGCTAAACAAGCACACCACTGCTGAACTACGTCCCAGTCCTGTTTATTTATTCATTCATTTTTATTTTAAGATAGGACTTAACTAAATTGTTAAGCTGCCCAAGCTGGCAGGGAACTTACAATCCTCCTGCCTCAGCCTCCTGAGTAGCTGGGATTACAAATGTGCCACACTATACTCAGCTCCATTTTTTTTTTCAGCCAGCCTTTGGGCAGGAAACCAAATACTGCCTGGACCAGAAATCACCTTTCCCTGATGTATCAAGGAAGGAAAGAACAGGGAAGTGGTCACGCTGGTGAACAAGCTCTGCAGAGAAGCTGCCTGATCACCTTCCTCTGGGAGGCAGTGAGGGACGTTGTAAGAACATAGATTTGAGGAGAACACAAAGCATTCACAGGAAAACCAGGCCTGGAACCCAGCTTTAGGAAACGATGTTGACAGATAGGGAAAGTTTTCTCTCTGAGCTGCAAAAACACCTGGTCATTGGTTTAAAATCTATCTCTTAGGGACTAGGGATTAAGCTCAGGGGCACCACACCTGCCTGGCAAGCGCAAGGTTCTGAGTTGGCTTCCCAGTATGCAAAAAAAAAAAGAAAAAAGATCCAATTTTTTTAAGGACTGTAAAGCCTTTTCCAGTTGGGTGTGTGGTGCCTGCCTGTAAACCCAGCACTCAGGAGGCTGAGGCAGGAGGATACAATGAGTTCAAGGCCAGCCTGGGCTGCATAGTGAGACCCTGTCTCAAAAACCAAAAAGATTATTTTTTTTCAGACATCTTCCAGTTTATGAACTAAATAAAAGGACAGTTATTATATCACACATTTTAATTTTGACTGTAATACATTTTTCCGTTTCTCTTCATTTTATCCATCCTCTACCTAATTTGTATTTTAGAAATTCATAAACAGGTGTTGATAAACTTTCATAAAAGAGAAAAATACCTTGGTTACAGATCTTTATTAATTGAGTATGTTTTATGAGCTATGAAACTGAAAATAAGGGGCCAGAGATTTGGCTCAGTGGTTCCAAATGCCTTCCTAGCAAGCACAAACAGGAGGCAGGGGCTCTGAGGGACTGCCACTGAAAAGCTGAGTGTCCCCAAACCTGTGTCTCTGGGAGCTACACCCCAACTCCAGGCGTGTGAACGTGTGTGCAACAGACTCTGAGACACTCAAAACACTGCCAGAAGAAGTTTTCCCATAGAGATTAGCATTAGAAGAGTTGGAATGAGCTCATTCTAAAAGAGCTCTCACTCTTTTAGACCGTGATGGTCCCTTGGAGACGTGGGTGCTTCCAAACACACGGGCACCTTGGCCTCGTGGTAAACGAAACAAATGCAGGAAGGGTGGGCCTTGGCATCCCATGACCTCCCACCCCTGGATGGCACTGCCTGGAGCCCTGGGAATGATGAAGCCCCTCACTTACCAGACCTCAGGGAGCAGGGGACTGCTGCGCTCTGCTGGGCGACCAGGTACGAGGTGTCCTTCCAGCTCTGCTGTTCCTCGAGCTGCCAAACAGAAGAGGACACTGCTGAGCCAGATCCTGGAAAGAGAAGCCTGACGGAATGGCGGCGCGGGACGGGACCAAATGTGCTGCTGCTGTTCCACTCATCTTCGAGTGTGCGTGGAAGTACGAGGAAAGCCATCTCACCCGGCACCATAGGAGAGCCCCACTGGCCCGTGTACACATGGGGAAAAAAGAGGACACACAGTTTGCGAGGCCTCTCAGGTTCATACTAGCTCACGGCCCTCAAGGGAAAAGAAGTGTTATTCTGACGAGGAGGAGGAATGCAAGGGGAGATCAGAGATTTGACCAGCTGCTCAAACCACGCTCTGCTACTTGGCAGCTGGGCAATGCTTGGCATTGCACTCAACTTCTCTGAGCTTTCTTTCTCATCAGTACAGGCCTGACCTTACCTACCTATGAGACACAAAGCCCTTCGGGCCTGGCACAGAGGAAATGCTCAGCAAAGACAGTTGTGATTAGTACATTCACATAGAATTCTTTGTGCAGGGGCTGGGAACGAAGCTCAGCGGTAGGGTGCTGGCCCAGCACACACGAGGCCCTGTAACGCCGGGGAGAATTCTTTCTGCAGAGGTGCATTGAGTTACGGTCTTTCGGGGTATGCTGCAAATGTCCAAAGTTGTCTAAGTATGTTACATGTTCCTTCGCCTTTAGGGATCCTTCAGTGGTGGATTTTCTGCCCATTCAAAACTAATATTCCCTAACCATTCAGCTTTCTATTTAAGTGATCCTGTTCCAACCAGTTAGACTCTGGACAGAAGACTTTATTGTAATACTATTCCACCAAGAAGGGTTTTTACTCCTGCCCTACCAACAAAGACCACAGCCTACCACTTAGGTAAGAAATACTAAGCCACGCTAAGTCTTGTTCCAAAGTTCTCTCTAGCCCAATGGCCAAATTAACTAAGGCCAAGCTTCTGATTAACATACTTTGCTTGCAGGAACTTGGCATTTGACATATTTCTCTGGGCACCACCTTGTGCGCGGTGCCTATTTCAAGGGTAATAAAGGACTTGGCTGTTTGCTTATAGCTCACGGAGGTGGCACCATGTCGTTACCCAGCTTTACCTCTCCCACCCTCTGAACCCTTAGAAAGTCTGCAACCCAGACCGTCAGCTTCTTGGGTGAACAGAATGAAAGAATCTGTATTTCCAACCTGAAAATCACCACGGTCCTAACTGCAGTTCTGAAACATCAGTTTCTCAAGAAACACGAATATGGCCCCAAGATCAAAGTGACAAAAAAGGAGATCAGGTGTTTGAACAGGTGCATATTATGACCATCCAGTTTCAGGCTCAGAAAACAAACTGCTCTCCCAGACGGCTCTGGGCTTCCCTTTATTGACATGTTATAAAACAGGAATCAGACATAAGGAAGAAACCACGGAACTTGAGAATCCTTGTCCCTGCCCCTGATGAGATTCTCAGTCCCCTCCACCCAGCCAGTCATATGCCAAAGTCCTAATCCTCAGTCTCCACATGTGTTTGGAGACAAAGTCTTTACAAGGTTATGAAAGCTACAGGAGATCTCCAGCCAGGCCCCAGTGTAGCCTGGCCGGTGTCTATCGGAAGAGGCTGAGGCACAGGCTGAAGGAGAGCCGTATGAAGACACGGTGCGGAGACAGCCTCAGCCAGCCTGGGGAGAGGCCTCCGGAGCAATCAAACCTCCTGACACCACCACAATGGGAGAATTGTTGAAGCCATCTGTGCAAAACATGGACATGGCTTGACTGTGTCGGTGCCCTTCAACAGTGAGCTGAGCTAGTCCAATTTGACAACTCATAACATCCACCATTCATGCCTGCAGCAAATACACTGGTTGAGCACAGACTGCGAGCTGTGGCCAATGTCAGGCTCGGGGGACAGCAGCAGTGGATCTGCTTTCACAGTTTACAGTCTGGGAGAAGGCTCTAGGCGCTGAGCTAGGCTAGAAATACTGAACTGCAGATACAAACTCATGGCGATTCCTGAATCCTAGCACCCTGTGATGTCCAGGACAAGAAGATAAGCTTGAGCCCAACTGAGCAAGACCCTGTATCAAAAATTAAAAGTAGGGGCTGGGGATTTAGCTAAAGTGGTACCACGCCAACCTTGGATGTACAAGGGCCCAAGTTCAATCCCTGGTACCGCAAAAAAAAAAAAAAGGAAAGAAAGAAAAAATTAAAAGTAGTCTGGCATGGTCCTACATGCTTGTAACTCTGTACTTGGGAGGCAGAGGCAAAAGGATCGCCTGGGTTGCATAGTGAGTTTAAGGTCAGCCTGCACTACAAAGCAAGACCCTGTCTAAGAAAAAAGTAAAAGTAAAAAAGAAAAAAAAAAAAAAAGCCACTGTCCTCCAAGAGGGCGCAAGTTTGAGGGACAGAGTTTCGATCATGTCCTGTGAAGCATGTGGCGCTGGCTGTAATATGCCAGAAGAGTGTGGACTGGGCAGAAGATGGCCCATGTCTGCCTGGCTGATCAAGGAAGAGGTGAGCCAAGCCCCGGAAGATGAGCACAGGGAATTTTTGAGACAGAAAGAACAGCCAGTTCCTGGGTACAGGGATACCAGGAGCGTGGCACCTTGAAGAGGACACGGGGTTGGCCCAGCCAGACTGGGGTGGGTAGGGGAGGGCAGCAGGTCCTGTCGCTAGGATCAAGCACAAGCCAGGAGTCCACATCTGGTTGCACAGGAACCAGTGGGGATTTAATCAGAAAAGCAGCACTCCCGGAACTGCACACTGGCAAGAGCGCTCACCTCGCAGTGCAGGGAAGGCTGCAGGAGGAACCACCTGCCAGGGAAGAGACAGGCGGCAGCCAAAGACACAGGGAGAATGCTCTGGTCACAGCCCGGGGTGACAGGCCTGAGTGTGCTCAGTTCACGGACAACTGTTGGCTTTTTAATGACAGCAATTTTGATCAATGAGAAAATGCCTTTCTCAAGAAACTTAATTCTACTTTCACATCAGCAAACTAACTTCCCTTCTTCTTTTTACATATTAGGATCACATGTCGCTGTATCTCAGTTCCCTCATATTTTCCTCAGATTATAAAGTTGCTTAATAATAGCACCCGCCTCCCAGGATACCTTGAGTTAACTAGTGATAACTTCAGTCCAATAAATGTTAACTAAAGTAGAAACAAATGGTGAAGAACAAATGGGAAATCAATGATTCTCCAATATGTGTTAATTCTCCTCAGTAAATAGGAGTCGGAGTCAAACAGCAGGCACAGCCACAAAAGGTAGAAACTTACAAAACGCCTGGGGATGATGCTGGGTCGGATGGCGTTCTCTCTGGACCCCTCAAACGGCTGCCTCTAGAGGCCAAGCTGTCTGTCCATCTGTGTGTGGGTTTCAGGAGGACTAGGGGGAGTCCAACTGCATACAAGCATAAGAGCTTTCTGGAGAGAAGGAAATTTGTAACTCTCGTTTGCAGCAGGGGTTCTAGATCATATATAATTGTTCAGTCATCCTTAAAAATGTGTGAAAATTATTCTATACAAATTATACATCAATAAAGATGGGAGGGAGGGGGCATGGTAATATAATCTCAGCACTCTGTAGGCTGAGGCAGGAGAACTGACAGTTTGAGTCCAGCCTGAGCAATTCAGCAACTTAGGAGCACTGTCTCAAAAAAAAAAAAAAAAAAAAAGAAAAAGGAAAGGAAGGGAAAGGGAGGGGAGGAGAGGAAGGGAAGGGAAGGGAGGGGAGGGGAAGGAAGGGGAGGGAAGGGAAGGAAAAAGATAGACAGACTGATTGAATGACTGATTCTTGGGACTATCCCTTGTGTGAAGACCCTGGGTTCAATCCCCACTACTACTGAAAAGGAGGAGGGGATATTTATGGTCCTAAAAGAAGAGATAAATATTTGCCTGAGAGAACTTGCCTTTAAAACATTCAATTTCCAAACTCATTCTCTCTTGAAATGGCTAAAGCTTGTTAGGAATGCAAAAAAGATTTTATTATGCAAGAAATGTTTTTGAACCTGTCCTGCGTCCGTAGGACAGCACTCTTCCAGCCCTGGACTTGTAGGACAAGGTGCCCTCTTGTGGTTTTGATACATCTCTATTTCCTGAGCACCACAGGAGAGTTAGGGAACTACATGGGTAGAGCTGAGAGAGCAGAAGCCTGCCAAGGGGCTGCGCTGCGGGCAGGTGCCCCATGGGTGGAGGCCTTATTGGGAAAGGGGGCTGCAGGCTGCCAGGCCAATTTAATGTCCATGTAAATGGCTGCTTCCTGTGCATGTGCTTTAGTGCCTACTTTCCTGGTGCTGTGCAAGTCAGAAGCAAGTAGACGCTTCACAAGGTCAGGGCTACCAAGTGGAACTGCACATTCTGATTCTGCCACCTGCCAACAGTACTCACTATTCCCAGGAATCTTTGTACCAAGAAAGAAAGCAAAAAACCAAACAGTTCCCAATGCTATTCTAGAAATGAACACTTGGGCCAGAGATTTAACTCAGTTGTTCCAGCGCCCGCCTAAAAATGAACACTGGCATACAAAGTCTAGGTGTGTTATAAGATATTCAGCATTGGCTAAGAAGAGAGGGAAGGTGAAAATAAAGAAGAAAGGCTCAAAAAGCACCTTTTCAAAAGTCTCATTGAAAAAAGACAGAAGATGACACAGCAGTTTTCTCTTTAAAAGCAATCTGTCTTCACATAAGACTTTTTTTTTTTTTTTTGAGACAGGGTCTCACTTTGTAGTCCAGGCTGGCCCTGAGCTAACTATGGAGCCCAGGCAAGCCTCGAACTCAGCAATCCTCTTGCCTCTGCCTCCCGAGTGCTGGGATCACAGGCATGAGCCACCACGCCCGGCACTGTAGTATGTAGTACTGATTGCTGGTGCGAGTGCGTCACCACGCCCAGTATTGTTGGATGTGGTTACCACGGATTGAACCAGGGACCTTGCATTTGGTAAGCAGGTGACGGAACCACTGAGCTAAATCTCTGGCCCTTGTTTTGCTTTTTAAGAGTGGATTTCCTATGTATTTCAGGCTAGCCTTCAACTCACTGCAATCCTCCTGCCTCTGCCTGCTGAGTACTGAGATTACAGGCGGGCAGCGCCATGCCTGGCTAATCTTTGCTATTTGAGAAATTAAATGCTCCCATCTGAGAGATAATGAACGAGTGAGCACCTAACCGATCCTGTTTGACAGCAATCAGCACCACCAAGTCTTCCTTATTCCAATAAAAGTCCATGTCCATTATTTGAATCATGGAGCGACAGGGCTTGGCCTACACCTTCTACATGTAATCTTTTGAGACCACAGGCTCAGAGTGACCCTAGTTAGAATCCTTTTGTTCAGAAGCCACGGGCACAGTGCAGAGAGATGCAAGGTGATTCGAGGATGAACCGATCCGTGGACCTCAGCCAGCCTGGGGTCACTTAGGGAGCACGGCACATCCCATCTCTAACCCAGCACCCTGTAAAGAAGGAGCCAGAGAAGCACACCGAGGGAGGCTGGCCCTCCTCCCAGGCAGGGCACGCACCCAACCAGACCTACTTCCTCTCACTGCCCTCTCAATGCTGACTTCCAGTCACTGCAGTCATGCGCCATCACTTCCTGTCCTCTTCCTTCCAGGGTGTAGTGTGACCCAAACCAAGCATGATGGTACACCTGGAGCTGGTTTGGTTCTAACAAATAGCCCAGCTTGGAAGATACCTCAGGAAAAGTAAAGAAAACAAAAACCTGGCCACAAGGTACGGAGTGACCACGAGGGTCTCGAATGTAACTCCAGGCAGGAGCCCCCCATGTTGCTCTCACTCGCTTTCTTGCAACACTGAGCAGAAAATCCCACGCCGACTTCAGGGACGGCTCGCAGCCAAAACACTCGCGCACTAAAGCGCTCTGTAACATTACCTTCATGCTGTGCACGTGAAATAGCTGGAACACAAGGGAATGCTGTGTCTGGACTTGGCGCTCATCCTCACAGAAGTCACACTGCAGATAAAAATATTCCCAAATCCAGAGAAACTTGAATCTGAAGCATTCTGGCCCCAGCGCTGCAGCTAAGGGGTACTCACTTGTATTGAGTGACGCAAGGGACATGCACCACAGTATTTCTCTCCAATCTGGAATAATCTGGATTCTAAAACACATCAGACCCCACGTGTTCTCGACGGAAGGTCTTGGGTTTACCCTGATGCAGAAGTCACCTGTCTGCAGTCACACACGCCTCAGGTGACACAGCCAGGATGGTGACCAGGAGCCCATTCTGCAGCCCCACTGTGGTGGGAATGAAAACGTCAGTTGCAGCAGCGGCTCCTCTGACAACGCGCAGGGACGGGCCAGCAGCGAGTGCCGGGCACTGTCCCCATAGAGACTGTGACCGCCCTGAGCAATCTCCAGCCAATGCGCTGCCCAGAAGATGGTGCCCCTCTGGAAGAGGGCATCTAATTGTGATGGGCAAACTGTCCAAGGAGCTGGTGGGAAGTGCTGAGTCTGAGCTGCTGGGGATCTAGAGTCACCTGTCCACATTCTTTCGGGATTTGGTGTTGCTGTGTGCATGTTGGCATGCATATGTGTGTTTTCTATGTTTTCGTTTTTTCCAAATATGAGGAATTGAACCAGAGCCTCATACGTGCTAGGCAAGTACTCCAGTACTGAGCTACAAATGCCAGACCTTCCTTTAAAATCTTATTTTGAGACAAAATTTCACTAAGTTGCCTGGGCTGGTCTCAAACTTGAGATCCTCCTGCCTCTGTCTCCTGGGTGATTATGATAACATTGTGTCCTACTGCAGCCCACTTTTTCTGCTTTTGGTTCTAGGTTTTTAGTGCTGGGGCTCGAACTCAGGCTCTTGAGTGTGCTGAGCATACTCTGTCACTGAGCTGCACTCCCGGCCCCTCACGCTCACTAAGAGGAGGATGGGAGGCGAGGGTGGGCTGTGAGGAAGGGCGAGGTCCTGTGCATGCGAGGAAATAGGCTCATTAGAGACATTCTTCCTTCTCTCTAGAGTGCACAACAATAAGAAATCGTATTTCAGCTTTTATGCTATCCTCTACACTAATCACTATGGGAAAAGACACTATTCAGTTCAGGCCAGCAGTCTTCTCACCTCGCCAAATAGCAGGCAGCAAATCAGGTCTCAGTCAAACCCCTCCCCCAGCACAGCCCTCCCGGGGGCCCCACGAGGCCGCCCCGCCTCATGTTCCGTCACAGAGTCACAGAGTCAGCGTTCTTGGGCAGTGCTCCGCCAGGGTGCCCCTGGGTCCCAGGGATTCGTTTCCTGCCTGTCTGTGCCCCATGAAATAGTCGCCCCAGGAGAATCTGGTCCTTTCCCCGGCTCCCCTCTGCACTCCCAGCTGCAGCACAGCGCATGACAATCCCGGGCCTTGACAGATGCGTGGAGGAGTGAAGGAATGGAGGAATGAACGAGGCTTGGATCTCCCAAGAGAAAACCGGGGGTGGCAGCAGGTCCTTCTCCACCTCTGCACGTCTTCCCAGTCCCCTCTGGCGGCTCCTCATCTGCTGCCCGTGACCTATGGCCACTGAGTCTTAAACTCTTGCCTAACTTTACTGTTCTCATTTAACTTTTCTCTCGCTCGGGTCTTGTCTTCCCAGCCACACTACAAGAACGCTGAGTGCCAGCGACAACATCCTGGACTCCGGAAGCTCCTAGACTGATGTCACACCTATCCTTCTCATTGTCTGGCTTCATTTGTAACCAAAACGAGGACTGTTATTCTTGGTTTTTTACCATCAGGGAAACTGAGTCCCAGAAAAATCCAGTGACTCAGTTCTTGGAGGTTGGAATTTGAATTCAGAAATCAGTTTCCTCCCTGCGAATTTTTTGGTCTTTTATCAGTATTTTCTTATGCTATTTTGGACTCTATGGATTTCAGCATTTACATAACTATTCATTCAATTATTTATTCTTTCTGTTTGTTTGTTTTGGAGGCAGGATATTGCTGTGTAGTCCAGCAGGCCTCAGACTCACAGCCATCCTCCTGCCTCAGCCTCTGGGATTACAAGTGTGCACCCCACCGTACCTGAATCATTTATTCTAAGAAATATCACCTGAGCCTCTACTTTGATCACTGTGGTAAACAGGGCAGACCCAGCTTTTATTTTATCCATATTATACTACAATCATGCAGGTAGCATTTTTCTCTCACTATGGTTCTTTTTTTTTTTTTTTTTTTTGAGACAGGGTCTCGCTTTGTAGTTCAGGCTGGCCCTCTCACAATGTAGCCCAGGCAAGCCTGGAACTCAGCAATCCTCCTGCCTCTGCCTCCTGAGTGCTGGGATTACAGGCGTGAGCCACCATGCCTGGCACTGTGGTATGTGGTATTGATTGCTGGTGGGCATGAGTCTCCACGCCCAGCATTGTATGTGGTTACCGGGATCGAACTCAGACCTTGCGCTTGCGAGGCAGGCGCTGGAACCACTGAGCTAAATCTCCGGCCCCCACTATGGTTGTTTCTTTAGCAGCCACTTAACAAACCAGCACATCCACTCAAAGCAGGGCCTTGTTCACTTGCCTGGAACAGGGGAGCAAGGGGCTTAGTATTTTTCAAGCAAGTCTAACACGTAACTAAATCGTCTCAGAAGACAGCCATGGGTGGCAGAGGAGCCCTCTACTGGGGGCACTGTTTTTACGATAACAAAGGTGTACAATGCACTTTTTCTTTCCAAATGCCTAGAACAAGATAGGGTCAAATGAGGAAAATGGAAGCAGGCAACACAATCTAAACTTTAAAATAAAACAAGAACTCCAAAGAAGAGAAACCAAGATGCTGTTTCAATGTGAAATACAGATTCCATCTCGCCTGCCATGGGTGACTGACACCAGGGCACAGAAGAGCTTGAGTCAGCAGAGTTCGGCTGTTCTGTGGCTATCTTCCCCAGCAGCTTTGCCGCCAGCCCCACCCAAACCAGGAAGACTCTGGGGTGCGAAAGGAGGGGTCTTGTCCTTTTGCTAAGTCAGGTCCTTTATTACATGGTAGAAAGAGCTCTTGTTCCTGATTTCTCAACCCTGATTCCTGCAGGCAGCATAACTGTACTCCAGCTTGACTCTTGTGCACAACAAACCACAAATTAAACAGCTCAGGGTCCCTCCAATCTATACCTGTAAGCAGCTCTTAGCACTTTTTGGGGGACTTCAAATTATTTACAATAGCTGTCACGTACATTAGCAAGCAGGTCTGGGTCATTCATTCAAAATATGCCCTTAATTTTATATTAGCCTTTTTTTTTTTTTCAGTGTTTCTTCCCTGAATTTTTTTTTTTTTTTTTTTGAGATAGGGTCTCGCTTTGTAGTTCAGGCTGGCTCTGAGCTCACCATGTAGCCCAGGCAAGCCTCGAACTCAGTAATCCTCCTGCCTCTGCCTCCCAAGTGCTGGGATTACAGGTGTGAGCCACCAGGCTCAGCTCTTCCCTGAATTTTTTAGTGACACAACACTTAAAAACCCAGATCAAAACTGGGCATAGTATCACACACCTGTAATCCAAGAACTCCGGAGGCTGAGGCAGGAAGATCACAGTGAGTTCAAGGCCAGTCTGACTTACACAGCGAGTTCAAGACCAGCCTCTCTCAAACAAATGAACAAACAAAACTAATGGGAACTCGAAATATAGTCAACTCCCTGGATAGTGAGTGACTGACACCTCAGTTCTACCCGCTCATCTGGCGCCCACCCAGCGCCCACCTTCAGTGGCTCACAAGCCAGAGCAGGTGGGAGGTGGCCCCGCATCCCCCGCCCCCACCCAGTCTGCACCTGACGTTTTCACGCTCAGTTCGCCATATCTACACACTCTCGCCGACTGCTGGCCTCCACTGCGAATCATACTTTGCTGTCACCCTTCCTCTCTTTATCGCCACAGTTTCAGGCCTGGCTGTGTACTAGGCACTGTGTGAAGCCAGATCAAGGATCTGGTTTTAATTCCCCCAACAAACAAGCAAGGCGGGAGTTGTGAAATCCATTCTCGGTAAAGGAAATGGAGATGCATAGAGACTGTCTTGTTCAAAGGCTTCCAAGAAGTCATTTGGGGCTTAAACCTTTCTTGGTCTTCCTGGCATTGTTCCATTGTCTTGAAATGAGAGCTACTTCCACCAGGGGCTCAGAAATCTCTGTCCTTCATTCTTCGTTCATCAGATAGCAGTTATTAGAAGACTACAAAGCGCGGCCAACTCAGTACTTTAAAATCTCTTTCTTTTACCGTGCAATGCACCACATCTCACATTTTAACATTTCTCCAAAAACCCACGCGTTTATTAATCCCCCTTTCAAAGCCATTATTGAATCCTTCACATGTTTTACAATCTGTAAAGGAAGATTACGATTCAGGAAACAAGCCCACCAGGACATAATCTGCACGATCCAGAGATTTAATGATATGTTGAGTCAATAGGAAGAGTTTGCTGGACTTGAGAGCAGAGGGAAGAGTAAGTGACCCGGCTGAGACTAAGAAGGAGGAGGAGGGCAGCAGGGGACAGGGCTCCCCCTGGGGAAGCGCAGGGAAGGCGGGCGGGTGAGGTGGACAGCGCCTGCAGGCCCGGGGAGGCTGCTTGCACCAGGTGAGGGAGCCGGGCGTGGACGGTGGGCCCTTCTCCTCCCGGTTCGAACTCCGTGCTCAGCTGGAATGAAGTTTTGGCCTCCGGAAGCTGCAATGAGGGAGAAGGTGCTCATTTCCCAACGTCACCTTGTCTTCAAGCGTCACCAAATCCCAATGTAGGACCCGCTCTAAGCTGTTGCTGTGTAGATGTTCACTGGCTCTTCTGCACCCGGGCCCTAAAGTGGGGGCACTTCTCAAAGCCATAAAAACCGGGGCCATGGCACCGCAGCAATGCTCGAAAATCAGGGTCCAGGGCCATAATCTGAATCCCTGTTGTCAGTACCTCCAAAGGGGGCCTCGAAATCTCTGTTTTCACAGTGCCCCATCATGGCCAGGAAGCGTGGCCACTACAGTTCTAGAAAGATTCATTAGCTTACTATAGGTTAAGGGCCTAGTAAGAGACAATGGAATGCTGTATAGTAAAGATTCAGGATTTAAAGGAAAAAGCTGAGGAATAATAGTATAATAACAAGCAAGCGCAAGGTCCCTGGTTCAATCCCCAGTAACCACATACAACAGTACCGGCTTGGTGACTCATGCCCACCAGCAATCAGTACAACATACCACAGTGCCAAGCGTGGTGGCTCACCCCTGTCATCCCGGTACTCGGGAGGCAGAGGCAAGAGGACTCCTGAGTTTGACATTTGCCTGGACTACATAGTGAATTCAGGGACAGCCTGAAATACAAAGCGAGACAGATGGATGGAAAGAAAGGAAGAAAGAAAGAGAGAGGGGGGAGGAAGAGAGGAAGGAAGGAAGCAAGGAAGGAAGAAGGAAAGGAGAGAGATAGAAAAGAGAAAGAAAAGAAGAGAAAGAGAGAGAGGAAGGAAGGAAGAGAAAGAGAAGAAAGAGAAAACAAAAATAAAAGTAGCCTATGCTAAAATTAATATTCTGAAATGCCAACACAGTCCTTAGCCCAGGGAATTAAGCAAACAGTCACCAAATACTATTCTCAAAAGCCTGTCTCTTTCTGGGTCAAAGCCTACAGACATTTTCGTGTGCACAATACACTGCTCCTTACAGTAAGAAAGTATTTCCTTTCCATCTATTGCTATTACTTCCCAGAAACTAACCTCGTTTTGCTGACTACGAAACTTATAGGCTGCTCAGAAATCTCATTCTTGGAAGAGACAACAGCAATGAAGAATGGTGAGAGACGAGAGTTACTCTTGGTGAGCAAGATGTTTCAAAGGCCTTATCCCAGCGGGGTCAGGGCAGATGAACAGGCTTTTTAAACAAGGCCTGGGGTGAGGAGTAGGGCTCTGCAGAGCGCGAGCAGCCCCTGGGGCTAAGCCACACCACCAGGAAAGAAATACAATTACCCCAAATGACTGGACGGCATCTTATATTAACTGGCAGTTTTTAGCTCTCACTAAAACCAGAAGTACATTTGAGTGTGACTAATGACCTCTGGCTCAAGTAGTCACCCAGCTGGATTGACTGCGCACAAATCTATAGATCCTAAGCAGCAGTTGAGCAATAAATGCTTCTGTGACCTGTGATGCTTTTCTGTCTTCTCCTTTTGTTAAGTCATTAAGTAGCTGCAAATTATGGCTCCCCAGATCTTGTGATCATGCTGTAATTACGCGGCTGAATCACCCACAGGCCAAATTCTTAGAATCAGGATCTCCAACAAGTGGAAAATACATTAGATACTTGATAAGAAAACAGACTCAGAGGGCAGATGATTTGCCCAGGGTCAAATGACAGAACTGTGCTCAGCTGAGAAGCCTCAGTCTTCTCTCCTTCTCAGAGAAGGTGGTGCCCCATAAGAGAACCTACACCATGCCTCTGTGTGCCTAGCTGCCACCTGACCCATGCTTCCGACTTCCGCTAGACACGTCAAAAACACCCTCTTGGCCCAAGTTCTATCCCCTGTACAGA
>PVIC010007817.1:0-49856 GCA_004025085.1 Thryonomys swinderianus | reverse complement strand
TATCACGAACTGAGCTGCTATGAACAAGGGTGTACATCTGTCTTTCCAATGTGAGTTTTTAAGTTCTTTTGGGTATATTCCTAGCAGGGGTATAGCAGGGTCAAATGGGACCCGTAGTCCTAGTTTTCTGAGAAATCTCCACACAGATCTCCACAATGGTTGCACAAGTCTGCAATTCCACCAACAGTGGAGAAGGGTTCCTTTCTCCCCACAGCCACGCCAGCATTTATCGTTGGTTGACTTTGTGATCACAGCCATTCTTTGTGGAGTGAGGTGGAATCTCAATGTTGTTTTCATTTGCATCTCTCCAATGACCAGAGATGTTGAGCATTTCTTCATATGTTTCTTGGCTGCTTTGATTTCTGCCTCTGAGAAGTGTCTGTTCATTTCAGTTGCCCATTTTTGAATTGGGTCTTTAAACTTGGGGAGGCTGATCTGTTTGAGTTCTTTAAATAGCAAAAGCAATTCTAAGCAACCACAACATGGCAGGGGGTATTACAATTCCCAATTTAAAACTCTACTATAAAGCTGCCATGATAAAAACTGCATGGTACTGGCAAAGTAACAGACCCAAGGACCAGTGGAATAGATTAGAAGACCCAGAAACAACTCCAGATACACTAAGCCACCTTATCTTTGACAAAGGAGCCAAACATCCTCAATGGAAGAAAGACAGCCTATTTAACAAATGTTGCTGGAAAAACTGGGCTTTAGCCTGCCAAAAGCTAAAGCTAGACCTATCTCTTTCACCACGCACAAAACTAAACTCACAGTGGATACAAGACTTAAACATTAAAACAGAAACAATAAGCCTGCTGGTAAACAGGCTTGGAAAAACTCTTGGAGACATTGGCTTAGGCAGAGACTTTATGAATAAAACCTCCCTAGCGCAAGAACTAGCAGAAAGAATCAACAAATGGGATCTCATCCTACTGAAAAGCTTCTGCACAGCCAAAGAAGTCGCTGGCACTGCTAGAAGACAACCAACAACATGGGAAAAAATCTTTACTAGCTGTGTATCAGACAAAGGGCTATTAACAATTTTACTTTTTAATGCCATACACAAGTTTATTCCATTGTTAAATGTGTTTATAGAAAAATAGATTTTTCATTTTTTGATAAATGATTTAACAGATACTCATCATTTAGCTAACCACCCTATTTCATGGCACTTACAAAGTGTTCAACACGAATTTAGAAAGTGAATTTATATTGAAAAATGACACAAAACTTAAGTTTAGAACTTTACACTCTAGTTAAGGATGAAATAGATAAATAAGAAGCTGTCAGCAAGTAGTAATTGCTTCGGCAAAAGGTAAAGAGCGGAGATGTAGATAAAAAGTGGAGAAGGACCTCACTGCACCCAGCACCCAGCCTTCCAGAGGGGTGTCTGCAGAGATGGGGGGGTGCTGCCGCTGAGTGCTGAGTTCAAGAGTCAACAAATGATGGCAAGAATTTAGTGAAAATAACGAAAAATGGGCGAGCAAGGTTCATTGAACACGTACTTTGTATCAAACATTGCTTTTTAGAGATCAAACCATGTAGCCCTGAGTACATCTCACTCAATTGTTTTTCAATTTTCTATTTGTTATGACAGTAAAATTTAATTACTTGGGTGCATATCAGCTTAAATCCTTTTCAATTTCTCCACTTCTATTGTTACTACGAATCCTACAATAAGTTGCTTTCCCATATCTCTATGTACTGATGAAGAGGAATTTATTTTTCAAACTTTCCTTCTCTATTTGTTGAAGAAATGAAGCGATTCATCTTTAGAATGTCACATAACTTAAGACTTTATTAAAAGACTCTTTTTTAATGAAGTAATTTATTATTTCTTTTAAATGCTCCTCCATGATATGCATATGAAATAAATGGCTTATTTTAATATTTTTACAGTAAGTAAAATAGTCGTGCTGCGTGCTCATCTCTGAGACTCAGCTACACATGAGCGTGGCAGGAAACTGACAGGATTCTCAGGATGGGGAGCGAAAATATAGGGAAGGAAGGTGAAGGGAAATAAAGCAGATTAAGATGAGGTATGTGCCACTTCTCCAATACAAAAGCAATTATTATGTGCCATAAAAAATAAAAAAGCAAGAAGATTCTCATAGCTCCAGATAGTATTACCACACCCCATCACAGCAGCCAGAGAGGTAAGCAAGGGTGTCACCTGTTATCTGTTACCTCGCCTTGCTGGAGAAAGAAAAGTGACAGCTTGTACCTTCAATGCTAGTCAAAAGTCAGGACAAGAATATCAACAGAAAAAAACAAGAAGACAGCATGCATTCATTAGGTTAAGTAACAACTAAGAATCAGGCAGAGAGAAGAATTGTGGATTCACTGAGTAACCAAGAAACTTTCAATTTTGAAAGAAATAGAACAAGAACAAAAGAGATTTCAAGTGCTGGAGAGACAAATACAATAGGTAACAGAATAAATTACTCAGGGAAATATTTTGGGGAACATGCCCTTGATGCTGGATAGCCAAAGTTTTATTTGTGACAGCTGTCAAAATAAGAGTTCAATGGGCCTTACCCATAAACCAACAGAGATTGGATAAACGAGACAATACTCATTTCTTACAACCATACAAAAGAGTTTAACTCAGCATTTTAAAATAAAAAAGGAAATGCATTATGTCTATTTTTAGACATTGACTTCTACTAGCTCCTTTCCCCAGGGACTCTTCTATTTCTGCAAAGGTTAAATCATCTATTTCCCATTTATCTTGCTTCTTCCAATCTCTCTAATTTCTTCAGTTACCAGTAAAAGAAAAATTTTTGCATAGGACTTACGTGATCAAGTATGGTCCAAACAGAACACTTCTGTCTCAAGGTCAACTAAGCAGGGGCTTTCACCTCGACCCAAATTAGTATCTGAATAATCAAGAGCCAAGAAGAGGAGAATCATCCTAGATTTCTGACAACTGCATGAAAAAATACTTTTACTTTAAAAAGTGATCATGATGATGTTCTTGTAACTCTGTAAAAATACAAATGATATGTATATAAACAATATGGGAATGCTTTTAGTACACGTATGTATTGTCAAGAACATGAGAGAAATCTCACCAGAGAGAAGCTATATGCAAGCCTATTTTAAGAATCCTGTAACAATTTCTGTAGTGGAAAAATTAGTACAAGAAGTTTGATTTAGCTCGCCATAAAATTTCCAAAAGCTACAATTCCAGATAGAGATATCCTAAAGTACATACATTATGTGTTTTTCAGTAAATCATCTAAATATGTGGATTATGTATCTGCAGTGTTTAATATAAAATTGAGTTGACATCAGGTATTTCTCTTGCTTTGAGTTTAATAGTGTCTTAAGTATAGTGAATTAAAATGTATTTTTAACTTAAGTAGAGTTAACATTTACATAATTTTTGTTTAGTCTTTACAATTTGGAGATACAGACCACTTCAAAATTAGCTTTGTTAAATGCTTTTTATTTGGATTTTGCCACTATCTTGTTTTAAATTTTTGCTCTGTGTATTCTGTATAACGAGTGTACCCTATATAACTATGTGTAACAAGATTTTTTTTAATTTTCCCTTTTATTGAATTTATTGGTACATTTTAGGATTATGATCACATTCTTTATGGAGCATTTGGACTCATACATGATATATGTTGGTTCTAGTCTTTAGCAAGACATTTAATTTGATACCATGTTGTAAATATATTTTAGAACTTGGTGAACATATGTTTTTGGAGTTGATTTGTTTTTGCATATTGTGTAGATTAACATGTTATGTTTCTCATACTGTGACCAGATACCTACTTGTATTTCAACACTGTATATCATGAACCTAATTTTGAGTGTTTTTCTACCATCATAGAAACAATACTATTATTTATATAAAATTGCTTTCATATCAAAAGAATACAAATGATCACTGAATTGTGAACTTAAAACAGATGGAGTCTATGGTTTATAACTTCTACCACTGTAAAGCTTCAAAAATTATTTCCATATGCATTATCTCACTTAGTTTTTAAAAAGATTAAATTATAGCTTCACAGTTATAATTCCTATTTTTCAGAAAGAGCAAAACTAAAAATGTTTGAAGAATTCTCATATGATAGTGGAAATTAATTATTTGTAAATTCCAATTACTGTCTTCTACATTTTTTTTTTTTTTGAGCCAGGGTCTCGCTTTGTAGTTCAAGCTGGTTCTGAGCTCACTATGTAGCCCAGGCAAGCCTGGAACTCAGCAATTCTCCTCTCTCTGCCTCCCCAATGCTGGGATTACAGGCGTGAACCACCACGCCCGGCACTGTGGTATGTGGTGTTGATTGTGGGTGGGTGTGAGTCTTCATGCCCAGCATTGTATGTGGTTACCGGGGATCGAACTCAGGACCTTGAGCTTGTGAGGCAGGCGCCGGAACCACTAAGCTAACCCTCCAGCCCCTACATTTTGTTTTTTATGAAAATGTAAAAGACCTTAGGATTTTTCAGCTGTTTACCACCTGAAAAAAGACCCTAATTTAACATATAACATGTTACTACAGTTTTATACTTACTCTGTGGAATTAGTCTCAATGATTATAAGCAGGGCCTAGAGTATTAAAAGTTAAGAAATTATTTTGTAAGAATCAATTTCTCTTTCTAAAAAAGCATCTACTATAAAGAGAAGAAACTGGAGAAAGGAGAGAAGAAGTCAGACATAGAACCAGGAAACGAAGAGAAAGAAGAAAGAAAGAAAGAATAGCAGGGAAGAGACATGTTTTATGGTTAACAGAAGAGTAAGAACTTCAATTTTTCACCCCCTGAAAAGTATGACATGAATTCCAGTGTCCCACATTAGAGACAGGCTATTTTATGCTCCACACATTCTGCTGAAGAGTATGGAGTCTCAAATGCACAACATGAACAGTCACAGCTGTTATTTCCGCTGTTTCAGGAACTACAAACTTAAAATAAATCTCACAGAAAATTAGCAATTCAAATAGTGCAGAAAATATTTCTGTGCTCCAATTTTTTCAGCTGATAAGAATTCAGAATTTTAATAAAAATGTAAGACAACAAAAATATTATAAGTTCAAGGAGAATACAAAAATAAAATTAATTTTAATTGTATATTATCCCCAAAAGGAAAAACATCTTTTTCATATAAAGTGTATTTTATGGATCACTAAAAGTTCTGCAGTTGCTTAACAGCTGCCTGATACCTCCACTAAAGAAAGAAGTAAGTTGTATTTTTTTGTAAGAAGAACATGAATCTGGCTGGTTCTTTTCATTCTATAATTGACAAGATATTCTTAAATGTGAAGAAAAATATATGTACATGTTTGACTACATACGCTAATACTTGATTGTGTCAGTTGATTGCCTTGAGCACCACCCAGAGTGTGTATGGGTAGGTCACAGAGGCATTGTTATACCTGGCCCCTTGTTATCTTGAACTGTGTTTCTACTTTGCTTCTGGTCCAACATGAACTAAACAACTTTGTCCTAATACACTTTTCACATGATGTTCCTGCCTTGGCACCATTACCATGGACTGAATCCCCTTAGACTGTGAGCCAGATTAAACCTCTTGTTTAAATTGTGGGTGCCAATCTGTGTAATGTTTTTCTTTACAATAGTCTTAGATATTCAAGATGTCATCAAATATTTTTTCTCCCCTTTTTATCTGTCCTGTTCCCTTAATCCAAATTCGGACATTGGATAAAGTACCGTTATAGAATTTTTGTTGTTAGTCTTTAAATAATCATTCTTTAGCTCTGCTTACTTCTGACAATTGTTTATAATGCAGTGCTAAGCTTCCCAAATCTCTAGAAAGACCCACAGTTTTGTACAACCAAGTAAGCAACTACTTAGCTAGTGTACTACCTGAATCTTTTACTTCTTGGGGTCTATAAGCTTTTACTTCACAGGGTCATAGCACAGCTTTTTTCCAGGTTGGCCAAAATCAGCACATTGTTTTGTTTGTTTTGTTTTTTCAAAGACAGTGTGAACAATTCCATACCCTCATTCTTTCTTTCTATACAATGGAGAGTTTCATGGAGTGACTATGGAAATATATATAATAATGACAGCAGAAATTGAACACTACTTAGTAAAAGTGTGTAAGTACAGGACACACTATAATGGGGGCCTGGAGCGTGGAAAGGGCTCTGTCCGGTGGCTGAGTTAAAAGTGCTTTCACTTTTTTTCCTTTATTAACTTAAAACAGTGGGTCATGTCCTCACACGGATCTGCCCATAGTGTCTGCAGTACAGGGTTTCTTAGCCCTCATGTAGTCTGTCTCATCACCCTGCAAGACCAAGGCAACCAAGAGAAGCACAGCTGTAATTCTCAGGATCGTCAGAGAGATCCAAGCGTCAGCTTGTGTGGCAACCTGTTCCGGAAGGCCCAGCAGGGGACCCAGCTGTCTCTAGTCACTGTCCTAAACCCACTTCATTCAGGGCTCAGGAAAAGTAGAGGCCTGCAAAACAGACCGCTCGATGATGATACTGCTCCTCCAACGTACAGCGATCACCTCACAACAGAACCTGGGAATCCCCACTGAACTGTTATCTCTTTGGAACCCAACTTTATCTGAAGCCACAAGGAACTCTCCTGAGCTATAAACCAGGAGTGAGGAAAGGCTTCGCCGGACTCCCGCCCAGCACAGCACTAGACACCACTGGATCTCCATTCTCTGTTGAAGTGCCAGTCTGATGCACATGATCAGACCTCCACATGCTGAAGTCTCTTCCCTATTTTCTCTTACTTTTCTTTGTTAAGGGGCTCTGGCTTGATTTTTATCAGTCCTATGCCCCATGCACCTTTGCCACTTTCTCTTACTTTTCAATTAAAGTTTTTCCCTTCAAACTGTGCTGATTGCCTCCATTTTAAATTCCCTTATCACTAAAGCAAGGCCCCATGCTAGCTGGTGACATGTTCAAATGACTGTCCTCTGAATTATCATCCTCTGGTGGCTGATTGAGAAAGAAAGGGAAAAGCAGGCATGGTACAATGGTATTTTACATGGTATAAGTGAAATTTTCACATGTGTGGATAGATAGATAGAGATAATAGACATAGATAATAGATAAATATAGATGGATAATAGAAAACGCCTCCCTCAAATTCAGCATAAGATGATTAGTCATACATTTAGTAATAAAACTGTTAATAAGGAAAAGCACATTTTTCTATTACCTAGGTCAATGAATGTTCAACAATCATTTATCAGGTACATGTTTTTGGACAGAGCCATAGCTAAACTTTACAGTTTTTTTTTAACTCCCTCAAAACCTGTAGTGATGTGCAAAAAGCAATATTGAAGATGTCAGCAATGATGAGGAGAATTCCTAATCAACACTGGTTCTATAACATTACATACAATAATGTCAGTGACAACTAATGAAGGGTATGAACAATGATATTAAAGTCAATCCTAAACAAAAACAGCAGGAAAGTTGCCAGGACCTTCACTGTTGAAAGAGCAAAGTGTTGAACAAAACTTTCACGAAACAACAAAGTTGCCCAGAACAACCACAGCGCTATCTAGGGATCAACCAAAATGAGGAGGGACATGAGAAGCCTCCTTTCCTTAATAGACCAGGGAGCCAAGTAATCTGCAGAGCTTTACGCAAGGCCTGAGAGTGTCAAGAGCAGTCACGGTCAGATCTCTTGCGAGCACCACATTCGCCGTGGTCGCCTGCTGGCTCTCCTGGGCCGTGGCTGCTCACAAACAACAAAGAGAAAGTGACCAGAGGCAGCAGAAGCAGCCGGGAGCAGAAAACGGAGTCACTGCACCCAGAGGCACTATGGTAACCGATGAGGAAAGTGTGGCCATCCCTTCCATGATGGCGGTACCGTGTGGATCACATGATGCCTCTGAGGAATACCGAGAAGTTTAAGGAGAAGCTGAAGGTAGGGGAGTAACAGAGAATCTGCCCAGGGTCCACCATGTCTTTAATAGCATGAAAAGCAGAGCTATGAGGAAACCAAACATAACTACAGGACTGAAGCGAACTTAAACACTGCCTGTTCTTGGTCCTTTGAACCCCACACACTGATTTATCAGCAGAGGATGAATGTTGGTACTCCAGTTTTGTAGTGCAATAATCCAACCTATAATGAATCAGTGCTGGCCACAAGGAAGTGAAAACCTACAAATCCAAAGCTAATTTACAGCTGCAATAATAACAATATTACCTTGAACACACAACTCAGAGGTAAAAGAATCCATAGGTTAAGCTCGGACAAGTTACCTTTAAAATAAAAAAGAAGAAATAGAAATCTAGAAGCAACCCTCAAGGAAAAAAATTAGAATCCAGAGCTCCTCCCGTTCTAAAACACCTACTTTCAACAAAATTATGTGTTATGCAGAGAAACAGGAATATGTGAGCATGCTTCACTGAGGAGCGACCTGCAAACATTTTCACTGAGCACAGCAGATGCAGAATTATCAGCAAAGATGTTGAAAGGTTACAGCAAAAATGCTCATAGAATGAAAACCAGGTGTAGGACATAAACAACAGTGTGATCTGAACTACTCTCCAAACAACTAGTATCAATAAAGCAACAGAACATAATGAAACAGAAATTCTAGAATGGGAAAGCGCAAAACTTCAAAGGAGAAATTCACCAGATGGGCTGAGTAGTAGATTTAAGACAGCACAAGAAATGATCAGAGACCTTGAACATAAGTCAACAGAACTTATCTAAAGGAAGAAAATAAAAATTGGAGAAAACTATACAGGCTTAGAGAGCTGAGGGACATCAAGTGCATGAACACGGGAAGAGACCAGTGTAAGAAACGAGAGAAACTGGGCCATAATAACCAAATATTGCTGGTAAAAGATTTCTTAGTTCTCATGAACACTATGTTTAAAATTTCATGCTGTAAGCAATGCTTTTTTGTCTTTATTTTAAATGCAAATAAATAGCAAAGTCCAATTTGTCAGACATGAGGACATATAACTAGAATATATAAGGAATCCTCAAAATTAGGCTAGCCCAAGTAAAAAAACAGTCAAAAATAGACAACTGAAATGCAGACACTTCTCAGAAATACAAACGGCTAATAAATACATTAAAATGTTCAACATCCCTGGAAAAATGCATCCATTAGAGAAATGCAAATCAAAACAATGCTGAGATTCTCTCTTATTTCAGAAAAAAAATGGCTATTGTCAAGCAATCAAATAATCACAAGTACTGACAAGGGTGTGGGCCAAAGAAACGTTTCTACACTGTTAGTGGGATTGTGCTTTTATATCTATAATTTTAATGGTGTCTCTATGGATTGTGAAGTACATAATTAAATCACAGTCTGCTTAGAATTGATATTTAACTGTCTGATACATAAACATTTATCACTATGTAGGCATCGTTACTAACAACCTTACATGATGTTCGAGACAAGTACATGTACTTGTCTCGAACATCATGTCTCCATCCAGCAAAACTACTGAATTCACTTTCTGAACAGAACAGTGTACTACATGCACCCATTATTCATCATTTCTGTTATATTCTTCCCTAATGATGTCCCAAGTCTCCTTCCAGGATCATTTCCCTTCGGTTGGGCAGATTCTCCTTGGCAGACACCATCAAGCTGTTGCGCTGGCCACACATTCTTGCAGTTTCACTTTATCTGAGGTTTTGTTTCACCTTCCTTCCCAACTTCAGAGAAAACAGCATTCTGAGTTTACAGTCTTTTTCAGCAACCAAAGAAAAGTGATGCCCCTTTGCCCTGGGGTGTATGGTTTCTGATGAAAACACTGGCCTCCTCCCAGCCCTTGCTGCCTCATAAGGAATGTACTCTTTTTCTTTGTCTACTTTGAAGTTCATTTGTTTTGTTTTGTTTTGTTTTTCAGTACTTTGATTATTCCTATTTGGCCACATCATTTTGGCTTTATCCCATTGGTAATTTGCTCAGCTTCTCAAACTGTTGTTTTGTTATCACTGGCCAAATTTAAGATGTTGTTTTTATTTATTTAATACAGCTTATTTCATGACACTTTGCCTGGGACGCTACCAACATGGATGTTAATATTTTGCTGTTTTACAGGCCCTTCAAAAGCTGTTCACGTTTTTAACGTTCTTTCTTATTCATATGTGGTAGTTGCTACTGATCTATCCTTACCTTCGCCCCATGTTTTGACTGCTCCCAAAAAAAGGCATTTTCCCCAGTTATCATGTTTCAGTCCTTTTGGTTTTCTTTATAACTTCTATGTTTTTCGGAGTATTTCTACTTCACAATATTTTAAGACAGTATTTACGATCGTCACTCAACCTTTGCAGTCATCAGTTTAATGATTTTATCAGGTAATTCCAGTATCTGTATAATGCTGCCAGTGTGTGATGATTGCCTACGTCAGTTGAAATTATCATGATTTTTTTTTGTATACTGAATAATTCTTAATGATGTTCTTCTGGTCATTTAGGATATTACATCAGACTTCTTGTTAATTTAAATCCTACAGAGAATGGTGGCATTTTCTGTTTTGGCAATTAATGGGCCTGGATAAGTGCAAGCCTTGACTCTAAACTGCCTTCTGCAGGCTACACACCCAACATGAAATGATTTTAACTTTCTTTACACCTATCCTTGGTGATCCTCACTTATGATTCAAGATATTACATACGTATTACAGACACTGCATTACATGCCAGAATCTACAAGGTTGGCCACATCTAAATATTAAGATGAGTGAAAACAGTTTCAGCTCAAAAGAACATCTTTTCCTAGTAACACACAGACATAAAAAATAATTATAGAGTCGTGTTTGTAGATATTTACAATGTCATAACAATAAAAAGGTCCAAAAGAAGTGAATCTATCAATCATTGGTGAATTTATGCCTAAATATACTGTAATTCATATGGTTTAATCCTTAAAATATACACCTGTTTTAAAGAACTGATTCCTCATACTTTGATTTAGTCCATAAAGAAATTTTTAGTACAGTTTTGACCTAATTTATCATTTCACTCATCCTCAATGAGGAATGTAATCACAATGTATTTTTAAAGTGTATCAATACCTCAATTTAATAAAAAAAATAAGTTAGCCTCTCAGAAAGCTCCCTAACCTGCCACCCATGGTAATGTAATCGCCATAGCCCTCTCTCCACCCACAGCTCCCCACGAAAACCCGGCCCACTTCCCAACGCTCTTTCTCTTTTGCTATGTTCTAGATAGCCCAATAGCTTTCATCTCCAGTAAAGCCTTGCAACAGATATTCTTATTTTGGCTTGTTTTTCTTGCGGACATTATCAGATGAGATGGATCCAAATATTCTGGAATGTTTAAAAGCCAACAGACACCTCGCACTGGGAGGTAGTAAAGACTTGAGCTGCGAGGACGTGACTGGCAGTGGCCGGTCTGTGGAGAAGGGGTGCGGGAGGGAAGGGGCAGAGCAGCTTTCAGGCTGAGAGATGCTCCATGTCCCTCCTCACAGCACTGAGGGGCTGGACCTCGGTCTGCAGCTGCTAAATCTCACGGGATCCAGAATGCAGAGGGCATTCAGCCAACCCCTTCCCCAGGTGCCAACTGCCCTGAAGCTGGGTGCTGCAACCTTACCTGGACCATCCCGAGGCAGGGGTGAGACTCCCAGGACTCACAACCTGATGAGGGTGATTAATACAGAGAACTGTGTAAAACTAACTCTGACAGGGAATTCCACTTCAGGTAGACTATCAAGATAGGAAAAAAACACAGCAACACTGAGATAACAAACTAGAAGTTTCTTCTTTACCTCATGCAAAAGAATCAACCACTGGAAATAAACTTTCTTTGCAAACCTGAGTACAGAGTGTGAATTTCTTACTTTGATATATTTGTAAAATAAATAACAATTCCTGTATATCACAGGAATCAAAACAAAACTAAAACTATACATTAATCTAATTCTTCAACTTAAAACTACCTGAAGAGTACTTATCTGCATAAGAGATTTGTATAGATAAGTAAATTAAAAGATTTCAAATATTTTATCATGCATATTGGTTAGCATGTGTCTAGAAGCAAAACCCAGTAAATTGCACTTTAATGAAAAGTTCAAAACCTTGAAAACTGTTCTTGCTTTTATTTCCTTACCTCTAAATTGAGAAAAATATTACATGCCCATAGAGGTATGTAATGTGATAATGGAATAGGTTGTGTTTTATGAAGAGATTGTAAAAGCCATGAAAAGTTGCCCACAGCCAGAAGGAAATTAGGCCAAGCATAAAAGCACATAGCCAGTGGAAAATAAGAATTTTAATAAAATTGAAAATACAACCCATCTCCCTTTTCTACTTCTTCAGGCTACCAATGTTCTTTTTCAGCCATGTTCATTGCTGTAGTGTTGATAAGTTTGAGGCGACCACATGGGTCTGAGAGCTGACATAGAGTTTAAGATGCTATATAAACTATGAAAGCTAACATGGCAAAGAGGATTCCTTTACAGTATTATATTTGCCTATCCTGTTAATGGCATAATACATTAAGTCATGAAAAATGAGTATTATTTACATGAACGTTCTAAGATAAAATAACTGCTTTTGAGACCCAGAAAATAACTTGGAGAAATAATTTCCAGTCTCTCAAAACACAGTCGATGAGTGGATTCAGGTGGACAGGATTCCGAAGAGTATTAAAGTGGATACGTTTAAAATAAAATGGAAAATCTGAAACAGGCATCCATCCTTCCTGATTTTACCTTTGTATGCTCTATCAGGTAGAAATAATTAGTACCAGCGAAAAATTATTCTAGTAGTAACATTTACCTCCTTAAAATATTTATATTAGAAAGTTTACCATCAAAATCAGCCAGCAAAAAATGCCAGCACTTTCCAAATGGGCTTGCTTTGTTTCTCTGCTAAACAAAGCAAGGCAGAAAGGGCCAGGTAGCTAAGCCACATTCCAGCAGGAGCTGACCCTGCACAAACTCATGGCAGCCTGCTTTGCTCTTGCCTCGGTTCCTGCCAGCTTTGGGTGGGCTCAGGCTGGCCACGGCTGAGACCTGCCAAGAGGCACAAAAGACTGCAGCAAGATTCTCCTGGAGCACAAACTCCAGTGTCACCACATGCCCACGCGACACATGGGCATACTCACGTGTGACACCACATTTGAGGGAATGCACACGTTTACTATGGTGGCCGAGTTGAGACGAGACAGTCCCAACTCACAGTTTATTTTCTGCACCTGCCATTGCTTCTTCCTTCCCAGGGTTTTACAGTGACACAGAGGAGGAGAATGAGGTCAGGAATGAACATTGTTTCTGCAATCTTGACCTCACTCAATCAAGAACATAGGAGTTTTGTGTGTCGAGTCCACGTCTGGTGTGAGGTGTAAGGTCCACAAGCGAAGTCCTGGGGAAGGGAAGATGTACATAGAGAACAACAATGATAATTGGAAACCCATCATGAGGCTGAGCCCATGAGGACAGGCAGCGGCCTGCTGGTTCATGGCGCCTCTGGTCTGGAGGGGAAAGAGGCCAGCAGCAGAAGGGCTACCTTTCTTCGCAGAGTTGAATGTGTCTTAGATCACATACTAAGAAGACTGAGAGAAAATCCAAACCAAGGGAAGGGGACAGCTGACGTACAGGTGGCTGCCTAGCACCTGTGATGTCCAACACCAGGATAAGTTACAAAATGACCACCACTTAATTCCACCCTTCAAGTCACACCAAATAATCTCTTTCTTGAGGAAGTGTTGGTAGTCTGTATTTTTCAACATATTTTGCTCCTTCATCTGTGTTGTAATATATTAGAATAACACTATTTATAATATTCCCTTTTCTCTTAATAACAGTAGACTATACTACTGATCACTTCTTATAACTGATAATGATACTTTGGCCTCTGTCTCTCCCTCTCTCCCACTCCCACAGATTAACTGATCATTACAAACACAAGTTTTTGCTGTCTCCTGTTCTTTTTTTTTTTTTTTTTTGCTTTTGAGACAGGGTCTCACTCTGTAGTTCAGGCTGGCCCTGAGCTCACTATGGTGCCCAGGCAAGCCACCGTGAACTCAGCAGTCCTCCTGTCTCTGCCTCCCGAGTGCTGGGATTACAGGCGTGAGCCACCACGTCCGGCATTGTGGTATGCAGTGTTGATTGTTGGTGGGCGTGAGTCTCCATGCCCAGCATTATATGTGGTTACCGGGGATCGAACTCAGGACCTTGCGCTTGCAAGGCAGGCGCCACAACCACTGAGTTAACCGTCCGGCCCTGCTGTCTCCTGTTCTTATTTATTTTCATATTTTCCTTTATTTTAGATTTAATTTGCTCTTTGCTATTTAAGATTTTTTAAAGGTGGCCTTGAGGTCATTAATTTCAATCTTTTTTTTTTTTGAGACAGGGTCTCGCTTTGTAGTTCAGGCTGGCCCTGACCTCACTATGTAGCCCAGGCAAGCCTCGAACTCAGCAATCCTCCTGTCTCTGCCTCCCGAGTGCTGGGATGACAGGCGTGAGCCACCACGCCCGGCACTGTGGTATGTGGTATTGATTGCTGGTGGGTGTGAATCAACATGCCCAGCATTATATGTGGTTATTGGGATCAAACTCAGGACCTTGTGCTTGCAAGGCAGGTGCTGGAACCACCAAGCTAAATCTCCGGCCCCTAATTTCAACCTTTTTGCTGGACACAAACAGATGTGTGATTTAGATAAATATGTATATATCATATATGTTTGAGGTTATAAATTATACTGTAAGCACTGTTCTACCCACACTAAATATGACTAAGTTCTGTTTTCATTTTCATTACATTTACAATTCCTTGTAGTTTTCATTTCCATTCCTTTTTTTTCTTTTGGTCCCTGAATTACTTAGAACTGTGCTGATTTCCAAATATTTGACAATTAATTTTTTGACCTTTCGTTATTCACTTTAGTTTTTTCCCTTATAGTTTAAAGACATATTTTGTATGACTGGGGTCCCTTTAGAATTTATTGGGACTTATTTTTATGGTCTATGACTTGTCTATTTTGATAAATGGTCAGTATGTATGTGAAAAGAATGTATAATTTACTATTTTCGCAGAAGCATTCCATGAATGTCAATTAGGCAAAGTTAATTGATCATGTTTCAGTTTTTCATATCCCCATAATTCTTTTTCTCCCTGTTCTATCAATTAATATGAGACATACTGAGACCACAGACTATACCTGTGGGTTCGTCTTCTCCTCCTGGCATCACGGCTGCTCTTTGCTACCACAATTTTTGAAACTGTGTCCTTAGTTCAATAAACATTCAGGGTACTACACACTTTTCCCACCATGCCCCTTTTATCTTTACAAACTGACCATATGCCTGAAACTGTTCTTTGGGTCAGAATTTCCTTAGTCATTAATACGGTCATATTAATGTGGTCACAATGTAGACAGTATGGTTGGCCTACTGTGCTTTCACGCTTATCTTCAGACTCTTCTAGATAGCATATTCTTGGATCTTGATTTTAGATTTAATAGTATTTCTGCCTTCTCGCTGAGAACTTAAACACTTCCTTTAATCTATGTTTCCTATGGTTGGACTGAAATGTATCAGAGTGGTATTTATTTTATGATTTTCTACACGTTTCAGAACCATTTCCATGAGTGAAGACACTACTAACTATACAATTTAGGAGTGATTTTTTTTAACATTTATTGAGTTTATTGGTACATTTTTGATATACATCATGGTCAAGTTCAACATTATGCATTTATACTTATCTAGATGAAAAGTTATATAAACTTCTATAGCATGACAGTTACTATTGTTTGTTATCTCTCATTTTTCTTTATATTCTAAACCTAATAACAGTAACTATATTATGCTCTAGAAATCTATGTAACTTTTCATCTAGACAATTGGGTAGTTTTCAGTTCTACTTAAAATCTTGTCATGATACCTTGGTAAATCATGACCAAGTAGCTGTATATTATTATCACTAACCACGCTATGGCTACTCTTAATTCTGACTAATAAAAAGAAGTCCCTGGGACCTCAAAAACACTACAAGATTTTTAATAAATTCTGCACACTTTTGAGCCAATTTTAGTCAATATTTTGATAAGGAAAACTAGATAAAAACAAAACAAAATACCCTGGGTTCAGGATTGGAAAGAAAGTTACAAAATGTATTCTGGAACTACATGTTGCTTAAATATTATTTTCAATACATTCTATGCCTTCTAACTTCTACACCTAACTAGTCTACTGACTTTATTTGCTCTTATTCTCCTTGTGAAAATATCTGTCTGGAAGAAAGCATCCACACTACTAAAATATCTGCTACAACTCTTACTTTTGGTTTCTTTTTATTCAAGTTTCAAAAAAGTACTGCATCTTATTTAGTTTAGATGGCAACAACTATAAAACCAAGGCATTTTCAAGCCACATTTAATGCTGCTTCCTCTATAATTCTAAATAAAGTTCGATGGTGAAAATTCCAGTTATCAAGGAATCCTGGCTGGAGACAATGAAGAATTTTATGGAAATATGGTTTTCTGCAATAAGCAAAACACAGACTGGGAGTCAGGAAACACCCAAAAACTCGATTCTGGCTCAGAATCTCGACATTCCCTTTAGAGCCTTGGATACAAATTTCTCAGAGTGTAGTTTCTCGTTCACAGAACTAGAATAGTTACAACCACAGTGATAATCCACAGCACGAAGAATCCACATGAAAAGCCTGGTGACTAGAAATACCTCCTCTCCAAAGGACTTTTCCTCATGAGTTCTTTCGGCCTTCACCTCCTTTCCCACTTATCATGCCAACACTGAGTTTCCTTATGATAAATCTACTTATTAACAGATTTATGAACAATAACTAATATAACTCCAGGTGCAAAACATGAATAATAAGAGAAGACAATAATAGAATTAAGAACCGAGGGTAAACAGTTATGCATGTAACAAAATGAAACAAACCAAAATAAAATGAATTCTGTACGTAGATCAATGGTAATAGTTTACTGGTGATAATGAATAAGGAAAAATTTTATGAAGCTGGAATATAAATATCTAAATTTTTATTGTATTACTTTTATTTATCAGGCCCTGTTCGCAGTGCATGCAGTCTGCAGTCATCTTGGTGAGCTGGTACTGTGCGTCACACAGCCTGGTTCACTGTTTCAGTGTCTTTGTCCCCATCCTCACTGCTCCTCGGGTTCCTCTTTCCTCTGTGTCCTTCTGGCTGGCGTTATTAATCTTAGCCCATCTTTATGAAGTATAATGTCTGCATTACAGAGGTTACTAGTGGCGTCTCTGCCCTTTGCCCTTTCCCTACCCACCTTGCCCCCTCACCTTTGGTTCCCTAGGCCAGAGCCCAACCCCTCGTCCCCTTCTGTCTTTCCTTTCCTCTCTTAATTTGTACCTTGCCTCGCTCATAGAAGCGATACTACACAATATTCACTCTGTGCGTCTGATTTATTTCCCTCAACGCTACATTTTCCAGGTGTACCTCCTGCAAATGGTTCAAATGCAGGCTTCAGAGCGGAGCATGTATGTAATCATCTGTTGATGAACACAGGGTGCTCCCAGGACTTAGCTATTACACACGGTGCAGCTGCAAACACTATGTGTGCAGCAGAGGACTACAATGTCTTTAGCTCTTCGTGGAGGATACTTGGAAGAGGAATAGCTGGGCTGCATGGAATTTTGAAGTTTACTTCTTTGAGAAGTCGCCATTTACTCTCTACAATGGTTCAACTAATTTACACTTCACTTAGTAATATATAGTTGAAATGTCCCCACATCGTTTCACAGCCTGATAGTTCTTTCCCTTTTAACATTCAGTAACATACCATCCCCAAGATGTCCAACCATTTAAGCATTCACCTCATAAAAATGTCTTAATTACTTCTACATTTTGGTAATTATGGCAAAAAACTGCTTTGCACATTTATGTGCAGGTTTGGAACAGAAGTAAGTTTTCCATTCATTGGGCAAATACCAAGAGGGTATGATGGGTGGACTGTCTAGTAAGAGTATGTTTACTGTGGTAAAGAAATGCCAAACTGCCTTTCAAAGTGGCTATTTCATATTCTAACGGGAACGAATGAGTTTCTGTCACTTCTAACTCTCACTGGTGTTCAGTGTTGCTACTACTTTGTATCTAGCAATATAGTGTCCTCACCTTATCTTTTGGGTTTTTTAAATTGAATTCTTTATTGGTACATTTTATAGACACATCATGATCAAACTCAAAATTTGGAATTTCTACCAGTACATAAGTTAATTCTCACTTTTACCCATTTCCCTACCAACCCTATAACCCTCCCACCCCTATATACATGTTTTGTTTTAAGATTATGTTTTTCTTTCCCCTCATTCCTCTCCCCTACCCCTTTGTTTCAATACCCTCTATTTAACAAAATCTATCACACATTATAGAACTCATTTATGTCTTCAGATTTTCATACCAGAGAAAAGATACAGTATTTGCACATCCGTGACTTATTCATTTCACTTACGAGTGTGTTCTCAAGGCATGTCTATTGGAGTATAAAAGACTCAAATTTATCATTTTTATGACAGAGTAATACTCCATTTTATTAAAAAACCACATCTTCTTTACCCAGTCTCCTGTTGATGGGCATTTGGGTTGTTTCAAAGATTTAGTTATCACAAACTGAGCTGCTATAAACATGGATGCATATATATTGCTGTGATATGAATCTTTTAATTCTTTCTAGCAGGGGAATAGCAGGGACAAATGGGACCTCTAAGCCTAGTTTTTTGAGAAATCTCCATACTGATTTCCATGATTGGTGCACCAGTCTACATTCCCACCACAGATGAACTTCATCTCAAACTAATAAAAGCTACTTAGGAGAAAACAATAGCCAGCATCATTCTAAATGGTCAAAAACTGAAATGTTTCACACTAAGATCAGAACAAGACAAGGATATCCACTATTACCACTCCTGTTCAATATATTATGAGAAATAGCCACAGCAATTAAGCAAGAGAAATAAATACAAGAAATAAAGATAGGAAAAGAAGTTAAACTGTCATTATTTACTGATGACAATATACTCTACAGAGAAGATCCTAAAAACTCAACCAAAAGACTTCTACACTTCATCATCAAATTTAGTACTGTAGCTGGATAAAACGTCAATGCTCAAAAATCAATAGCTTTTGTATATACAAACAACAGACTCACTGAGAGAGAAATTGGGGAGTCAAGCCCTTTCATAATAGCATCCAAAAACAATCAAATATATAAGAATCATTCTAACAAAGAAGGTGAAAGACCTCCACTCTGAAAACTACAGCACTCTAAAAAAGGAGGTTGAAGAGGATATCAGGGATATCAGAAAATGGAAAGACATCCCTTGTTCATGGTTGGGAGGAACCAACATCATCAAAGTGGCTATACTCCCACAGCTACTATACAGATTCACTTTAATCCCAAATGAAATCCCAACACCATAGTTCAAGATCTAGAGAAAATATTCCAAAATTTTATCTGGAACCATAAAAGACCTAGAATAGCAAAAGCAATAAGGACATGGCAGGGAGTATTATGATCCCCAAACTTGAAACTATACAAGAAAGCTGCTGCAATAAAAACTGCATGGTACTGGCAAAGTAACATATCCGAGGACCAGTGGAATAGATTAGAAGATCCAGAAACAATTCTAGATACACTAAGCCACCTTATCTTTGACGATACAGCAAAATATCCTCAGTGGAGGAAAGACAGCCTCTTTAACAAACGGTACTGGAAAAACTGAGCTTTAATCTGCCAAAGACTAAAGCTAGACCTATCTCTTTCACTGTGTACTAAATTAAAATCTAAGTAGATTAGAGACTTTAAAAAAACACTAAACTTGCTGAAAAACAGGTTAGGTGGAATTCTTAGAGACACTGGATTAGGGAAAGACTATGAAAAAAAACCTCTATAGCATGAGTACTTGCAGAAAGAATCAACAAATGGGATCTCATCTTATTAAAAAGCTTCTGCACAGCAAATGAAACCACAAGCAGAGCTAAAAGACAACCAAAACATGGGAAAAAATATTTACTAGCTGTCTCTTAGACAAAGGGCTAATTACCTAGAATACATAAAATGCTTTAAAAAATCAGTCCTCCTCCAAATTTAAGGACCCAGTTCAAAAATGGGCATCTGAAATGAACAGATACTTTTCAGAGGAAGAAGTAAATGCAGTCAAGAAACATATGAAGAAATGCTCAACATCACTGGTGATTTGAGAAATGCAGATGAAAACAACACTCAGATTTCATCTCGGTCCACAAAGAATGGCTGCTACTGCAAAATTAACCAGCAATAAAAATGCTGGCAAGGCTGTGGAGGAAGGAACTCTCACATTCACTTTTAATTTGCAAGTCTCTGATGATACGTGGTGTAAACCATCTCATCATGTCTGCACTTAAGTAGTAACTCAAAGTACCACAGTAATGGTGTTTTAGAACCTGTACAGTTATGGCAATAAAACGACGGGCTCATTAAACTTATATCACAGATTCTCATGTTTTATACCAATTTGTATATCAAAATAATTTAATTTTTAAATTTTATTTTATCCCATTCTCCCTTTCCCTCTGTATGTACAAAAGCCCTTTTTCCATTTTTTCTTCTGATTTCATTTTTTTTCTTGTCTCTTTCTTCTTTTGTCCCTCCCTCCTCCCTTGTTTCCCTTCCTATGTCAGCATTTTCTTCCCAGGGAAATGCACCCACAGAAAACTCATAGCAATTTTACCATTCTGGCTTCTCACCTACAGAAATCACCAAGATTATTTACGCAGCTCCTTCTGGGAACAATATGCATAAATGCATTCCAGTATTATCTCCTTATTATCATATAAAAAGGGAAAGGAGCATTTCACAGACAATAACAAAAGCCAAAATAATATTAACCCCAAAAAGGTTAAACTCCCTATATCATGATGTTAGCCTTCTTCATCCCTCCTCGCATCTGCTTGCCCCTAGATTCTTTGTGTCCCAGTGTCTTTGCCTTCTTACATTTACTGTGCAGAAGTATTATTGTGCCAGAAAGAGGACCAGTACAGTGGATCCAAACTCAAGCTGATTTCTCAAGAAACAATGACAAGTACGTGAGAAAGGTAGGATAATTTAGGGAGCTAAGAAAAGCCATGAATTTAGAAGTAAAATTACCCTGATTTCCCTTGAAGCACTGGGGCATAAGCACTGGCACAGCTCTGGACCACTTCTGGCAAGGAGGCTCTGTACCCAGTGATCACTGGCTGCAATGCATCGCCAGGTGGGCATGTGTCATCACAGGACTGGGTGACACTCGTCAGCCAAAACAACACTCCAGAGGGGATGGACGGGGATCCACGATGGCAGACATGCACAGCTGAGGACGACCCTGCTAGCGTACCAACACCCTCTGACACACTCCTCAGCACATGTTTAAATGGCACCTAAATGGGTGGAGAAGCGCTGAGCTATGGGACAGATTCCTGGTAACACAAATCCCATGGACAGGATGTAAATCATGCATGTAAAAGATAAACAGTGAGAACAGATTTCTACTCTATAGCTAACCTGTTACACTAAATTTGACAATTTCTGAATGGATTACAGTGAGATCATTTGACTTTGGTATAACTCAGATGTGTTTACACATTACATGTAAAGAAATAGAAATGTTTAACACCACAGTGGACAATTGAGTTATAACATGCCTCTCATATGAACAAAAAAATCAGCTTGGAAACCAGATTAAAAATTCAACAATACAGTGTTCAGTTTTGAAAAGAACAAGCATTAGGAAGGTGTGTTTCTGACTTATCCTTTTATAATTACCCGAAAAGTTCACTTACTTGAACTAGCTTTTTTTTGTTTTTAAGTTCTGATGATGTTTCTTACTCTAAATGAATCACGCTAAGACATCTTCCTACATGGGAATTTGGTCAAATTCTTTACCAAAAATAATACAAATTTGAACAATTATTCCCCTTGAAGTAGCTCCATAGTAAACTCTACTCATTTCAACAACACTAATATTTCTTACTTTAAAAAGGTGTAAAAGGGGCCAGAGGGTTAGCTCAGTGGTTCTGGCGCCTGCCTCGCAAGCACAAGGTCCTGAGTTCAATCCCCAGTAACCACATACAATGCTGGGCATGGAGACTCACACCCACCAGCAATCAATACCACATACTACAGTGCTGGGCGTGGTGGCTCACACCTGTCATCCCAGCACTCAGGAGGCAGAGCCAGGAGGATTGCTGAGTTTGAGGCTTGCCTGGGCTACATAGTGAGCTCAGAGCCAGCCTGAACTACAAAGCAAAACCCTGTCTCAAAAAAAAAAAAAGATATAAAAGATACTTGCCTTAGGGAGATTGAAATCTTCACCTTAAAAACACTTTTATTTCTAAAAATAGTGATAAGATATTGAGATATAAGTGTAATGGACAAGATGAAAAACCACATATAGTCCACAATTCAGAGGCAAATAAGATATAAACAAACTGCTGTTTGCAAACAACTTGGTTCATAAATTAAATTTTTGCCAAACTTGGTTTATAAATTAAATTTTGGTGAAATGTGGCTTCCTTTTGCGAACTCAATAGCTGACAGACACGACCATGGCATCTCCCCTACACAAATACAAACACAGCTACCTCCCCCCAAATTACAGAACAATGTCTGTAAACTGAGGTACCATTGTACCATTTTTTTCTTGACATGAAGACTACATTATCTAGTATTCATAATTATAAAAAATGCACCTGCCTTGATTTGTTTTAGTGATTCTGAATTCTCTCATTTGAGAAATTACTTCTCCGGGTGCTTTTCATGGCTTAAAAATTACCCTGAGAGCCCCAGACCCGTCAAGTGCTGGGTCTAGAGGTGGGTCCGAAAACTATTTTTTCTCATAGTTACTTTTTCAGTATTAAGGGAGCTAAGAACTGTGCCCGGGACGGTCTAGCTGTCTCTCTTGTTCTGTTAATCAGGGGCAGCCTCTCTCAGTCTTGGTCAGTAACAAATATGAATCATGCCTTCACAGGCAGCATTAGCTCCATCCCAAGAAAAACAAGTTAACCTTTGTGGTCAGAGGTGGCCTTGCTCAGTTAGTGGACAGCATATTTATAAGTAATGAAAATAAAATGCCAGGATATCAATAGACTTTGTAACTATTATGGATGGGTGACTCTCCCTCATTAGACGTGTCTGGAAATGATTTGTCTTCAGTAATACAGAAGGATTGTGGTGTGCTGGTCAATGATGCTGCTGGGAATTTCTTAAAAAGAACTAGTTACTCCTTTTAGAAGTTCAATGCATGATGCTAGCAAAAATGTGCTATCGTCCCAAATGTCCACAGTATTATGAAAGCAGTGCTTAGAGGGTCTTACATTCCATCACTGAGAAAAAGTTTTATGTCTCCAGGGTAAACATGTACACTTCATGCGACAGTACTGTCCTCTGTGGGAGAGGGTAATGGCACCTCGAGTTGTATGGTGGGGGGGGGGGGTGTTGGCCAAACCAAGCACTATCATTTCCCAGTTGCCTTCCTTAGGTCATCTGGAAATGGTTTGGTATGTCAGAAGCAACTCCCAATCCTCACTTTTCATCAATGTCCAGAAATTAATGAGAAACCAGTGATACAGCATATTTCAACAGAAATTCCCTCTCTTTCACCCTCCAGCCATGCTCTATTTCACTTCATGATAGCACTAAAAGGTTTGGCCACAGTAGAAGTTCCTGTTGGTTCATTTTACTGTATCTAAGAGGATACAATGGAAATATGCCATAATTTAATGACTAATGTGAATATACTAGATATAAATAGAAGTTAACTTTTTCAGTCTTTGTTCACTTGATTTGTCTGAGTTACTTCAAAAACTCACCCACTATTTCCATCACTTAAATATGCCCCTGGTGGGTCTACATGGCTTGAGCTGATACTATAGATAGTGACCAACACCAAGCATGTTAACGGCCATGGTCGGTGGGCCAGAGTATGAATGGGAAGACCCACCTGGTCAGCACAGGTTCCGAAAGGACCGGTCGCCTTCAAGAAGAACTGTTAGCCTAGACACACTGCTCATTCTGTGTCTACGTTAATAATCATGCATTTCACAGGAAAAGCAGGAATGCAAACAAAAGGGGAGGATGTATAAGAAAAAGAAAAACTGCCCCTTCTCCATTCACTGTGACCCCAATCTAGAAAGTCACAGTGGATAAAGATTTATGAACAAGAGTTGGGTCAAATGGAACCCTAACTCTTCCAATAATGAGCAATCTCTTGTACAAAGAATGTAACCCAGGGCAGGTATGTGGCTCGGCCATGGAGCACTTCTGAGCATGCCAGAGACCCCGAGTTCAACTTTCAGCACAAGATAAATAAATAACAAACAAACAAAAACTCTCCAAATTTCAAGCCTTTACCTTTTAAAATACAGAGGGAAACAGAAACTTACAAAGCAAAGGTTAAATCAGAAAATGTTGGTAGTATTTCTCAAAGGGCACCAAACTGACATAAACATTTCACTGAATTTTTCTGTTTTTCTTTTAATTTCAGAGGAATGGAAGTGGTGTGTATAACAACAAAGATTCCACCTAGCCTAGGTTATACTTCTGCTATTTAATGGCTGTGACTTGATTCTAAGAATGTCTTTTGGTAAAATTCAGCTTAAAAGAATATATGTTTAAGGACTTTAAGAAAACTAAATTAATATACGTGAAGCATACACATCTGTCAAATTGGAACCACTAAATAATTGTTAACTATCTTTTACACACATAGAGGAAAAGAACAAATAAAATGTCACAGTACTGTATTTGAAAATAGTCTAAGTTGCAATGCTTAACCTATGTGTATTTCAGTAATAACTATGGAAAGTTGTACTTTAAACATAGTGATAATGACCGTAGTAAAGTTAGCTCTTAACAACATTCTGTGTTTCTCTAAGATATAGCTTTAGATTCAGCCTTGGAGGATAGATTCTTCCTCATTACCCCTGGGCTCCTACATTCACACCTACTTTAAACAAAGAAATCTACTGCTCTAGCTGAAAATAAACCCAGAAAGCAACAATATATATTAGTAGAGAGCATTAAAAGCAGTGCCAACCAGGAAAGAAAGTAATACTTCTAACAAACAGCCCAGGTTCTGAAGAAAAAGTAGGTACTTAACTCAGTAATTAGGTAAATAGGTTTAAAGGAGATTCTAGGAGAAGAAATGAAACAGCTTAACTGTGGATACACATTATATGCAAAATTATAACAACGGTTCTGGGTTCTCAGCCCTATGTGGAACAAAACGATTGAGTTGTATCTTATTTAATTTTAAAATTTTTCCCCAAAACACCAAACTCCTCCAGCCTGAAAGATTACACATATCTTGCATTAATTACTGTATTCCTAGGACATAGAATAGTTCCTGGCAACATAAAGAATCAAGATACATTGAATTTACGCATGGATACAAGGTTGGCTGGCTGAATGGAAAGATTTTCTTTACATCTTATTTAGGGTCACGTCACAGGCTACTTCTTATTTTTGTTATATATGATAAAAGCAATACATTTTGTATTATCATAAAAAGAAACCATTACAAACATAGAAGGAGAATTTAAGATGTCTACGTAAACATTCATTTTTGTGCTGCCACAGTGACGCTAGTGGTGCCTGTTATTTATTGAAATAATTTTGCTTCCCTTCTTTGGTCCCAAGCAGAACTGTGAGGAGTGACTACTATCCTACTTCTTCTAAAAGGAAGAAAGGAAAAAAGAAAAATACATGAGAATATGAATGTCTATATATTACGGTAAATAAAAGCTGGCATTATTTGTTGTGGTGAAATAATCAAATATAAGGCATATGTGCTAAAAATTAAATTTCAATAAATTATTTTCTATTAAATTATATTTTAAAGCATAATGAACCAATTACCTAAAGACATCTTTTCTATTTAGAACTAACTTTCCGTTAAAATTGTGTTCAAATAATCCTGCCTCAGATCCTCAATAACTGAGAAATCAGATGGTTTAGCTCTATGATTTAATCTATAAAACAACAGAAAAGTTTATTACCAATCTGTTTCAGATATTAGTGTGAGCAAATAATACAAAATTTAATAAATGAAATAAAATGTAAAGTGCATGTAAATATAAGAAAATGAATGGATAGTTAGCTCAAAATTAATGAAAGTCTGGTTTAGAATGTCAAAATGCATTGAGAAAATCTTTTCTTCTCTAGTTTGGAATTTAGAAACTATCCCAGAGGAGGCAGAGAGGAAAGATGGAAGCTGAATTCAGTCACCAGGACATAGTCACACTGACTTAAAGACCTAGTAACTTTCTTTGCTTTAAGGGCAAGAAAAACTTTTATGGTAAAAAGAATTAAGACAAAACAAAGATTATGTATATGGGGGAAGGTGTGGAAGGGAAGGCAGGGAAATGGGGAAAATAATGAGATAAATCCAAATTATATCCAAAGCTATACTTCAGAAATGACAGACAGAGATGTACCCTAACAAATAAAAAACTGATAGAATATATTTATACCACATATGTCCTATAAGAAATGCTAAATAAAGTTCTTCAAACTTATAGCAAACATTAACTCTTGTAAACAACTCAAAAAACAATATGCAAAGTTATTAAACGCCCTCATATAAGAACTACACAAATTTAGAGTGTTCCAGTACAAACATGTTGGATGAACCACTCATGTCCTTAGTATGAAGACTAAATTGTAAAACACAAATAATAATCACCATGTCAATATACTGAGATAGAAAAATAGGAAACTAAAATGGGACATCAAAAATTAAAAACGAGAGAAAGAATGCAAAAGTGTAGAATAGTTTTCTAAAGTATATTTCCTTTGTGCTTTTTAAAAAATCTGCATAACTTGCTCCGATTTGAAAATACTTTGTTACAATCCAGACATTTTTGTGACCTTCACGGTAAACCCAAAGCTAAAATGGATAAAGACAGACAAAAATAATAAGCAAAGCATCATAACACAGTGTTGGGGTTCATCACTTTAGCCCAAAAGAATCCAGAATGCAGAGAAAGAGAGGGAGAGAGAGAGAGAGAGAGAGAGAGAGGGAAAGAGAAGAAACAAACATAAAGAAAGGTGGAGTTTGTAAAAGAAGTTTAAAACAAGTACATACTAAAGTTATCAATAAATATCTTAAATAGAAAGGATAAACTTCTCTAAAAGAGAAAGCTACAGAATCATTCAAAATATTATCTAACAACTTTTCAAAATATTTTAGCTCTGAGTTTATCTTACTGGTATTTGCAATGTGGGCAGTAGAAGTATTGAGTAGGCTACATCCTTGCTAATTCATGTTTTCTCTGTAGATTCACACTAATTCTGAGAGCTTCTAAGAAATGTTCGATGGAAGCCTCTTCCCCAGAATTGCTCAGTTTACATTTTAAGACCATCAAGAATGTCTAGAGAATATTCAAAGGGAAATGGGGTGTGGGGGTAAGTAATGAGGGGCAAAATATGATGGTAGAAAAAAAGCTTACATATATATAGGGGTGGGGGTTGCAGGTTGAATAGGGAAATGAGAAAAAATGAGAATTAAGTCATGTCATATACTGGTACAAATTCTCAATGTTGAGTTTGACATACATACATACATATATATATATATATATATATATATATATATATATATCATAACAATAAAGATTCACATAAAAAAGGAGGAAAAAAAAAGAATGCCTAAGCATAATACAGTTTGTAAGACACAGACTTATAGGACAATATACCCTGTTTTTTTTATTATTGCATGTATTATATGCACTTGGTATTTTCACACTTTAAAAAATTCTCTGTAATTTTTCTAAATTCTTTTCCACTTGTGTTTTCTTTTTCAACTTCTCCTTTTCTTTTCTGTAGACAATGTTTTCCTACTTCTACACTTTTTCTGTTCCTCTGTCATCAAAACACAAAAAGAGTTACACTTTCAGGATCTGGAAAGTGTTAGCATTAACTTAAACTGTGCTAGAAAATTCTATCTGTAAAGAGGCTCTCTGCAACAACTTCCTGTATTTTATTTTTTTAGTTTATCTCACTGGAAAATCTCATTTTCTTGAGTTCTGCTACAGAGTGATGGTGCTGTTGGAGGTGGTTGAGAGAAATAAATTTTCAGCGATCCATTATGATTAATGAAAAACATGGGTTCACATAAAGAAGTTGTTTTGAAAAGCACATCTATTCAAATATCCAAGGAAGAATTTTAAAATTTTATTGCAGAGGGGCAAGAATCCACTGTGGCAAACTTAAGAAGATGTTTTCCAGTAAAATATCATAAACATACATGTAAATTTCCTTCACTATAGCTTACAGGATTCTTGTATTCTGAAACCCACCTATAAATCTTAATTTTTACGTTCTAAGTGCAAGCTTTAAAAAATGTAAAAATCTGTACTTTTAAAGCAGTACTTCACCACACTAAAAAAATTGAAATGACTCTAGGAAAGAAAGCAAATGTTGGGCTGGAGATTTAGCTCAGTGGTTCTGGTGCCTGGCTCGCAAGCGCAAGGGCCTGAGTTCAATCCTCCGTAACCACATATAATGCTGGGTGTGGTAACTCACACCCACCAGCAATCAATACCACATATCACAGTGCCAGGCATGGTGGCTCATGCCTGTCATCCCAGCACTCAGGAGGCAGAGGCAGGAGGATTGCTGAGTTGGAGGCTTGCCTGAGCTTCATAGTGAGCTGAGGGCCAGCCTGAACTACAAAGCGAGACCCTGTCTCAAAAAAAAAAAAAAAAAAAAGCAAATGTTTTCTTCCTGCAGAAGTGCATTAATTGTGGAAGAGTGGTATAATCATAACAAACCAAATGAAATATAAATTTCCTTTCCTAAACTGAAGATGATGAATTCCCTGGGAGATGATGAAGTGGTCCACTCCAGTAACTCTTGGTTTTATGATGTAAAGCTCCTAATGAGTAAAACCGTAGGGTCAGGAATGCTCAGCCAGTTGAGCAATTGCATTGGCTGAACATCCTCAAGTTCTGCATAATTTAGGTCAAGCAGGTTAATTAGCATATTATTGTCTCACCCAATGAATAGCATGAAGTTGCCAAACTTAACTTCCTTAAATAGTAACACATAAATCTTGGTACCCTGACACTTTTACAGATGGCAGCTTGCTATCTGATAGATGGAAAGGGCCACTTGAGCGTAACATTAGATTCTAAACAGCCAAAAAACTCCACACTGAACAAATTTCACAGGGCAGCAGAAATTTATCATGTTTGTTTTGTCACTGTAACTTACATCTTCCCACCGCAACTCCATAAAGAGATAAGGGATTTATACAGAAGGCCACAAAAATGAGAATTGCCAGAAACCAATTTTTGGAAAAAGAGTTTCCAATAAACTACATTCTGAGAAATGATATTAAGTTTCCTATTATTATTTTGTTTATATAAATATAAACCTTCAACTTTCTTTTGTTTCATGTTTGTCTTGTTTCTTGTATTAATACAGTATGTTTTTACAACACATTGGACCAAGTACTAATTTTCCACCATATTCCTTCTGCTTCCTATTCATTGGGCATGATACTTATCCCTTAATAAAAATGGAACCTAATAGAATGCAATACATTCCACTAGAAATCCTTGAGAAAAAGTTTGATAACCAGACACAATCTCTTAACTCTTTAAGACAAGATTTTATAACAATCTGGCTAAATCTCATTTCTCATGTGAAGAGAGGCTGTCTTGCCAACTACCCTCAGCATTGATGACTCACTGGAAAGATTCATAAGGCTCAAAAAGCTGTTACAGTCATCAGTACATGTACCAAGAGTACATGTAATCAGCAAAAGAAAATTCCAGAGGTAACTAGCTGTATGCTTCCAGTAGCCTTGTCCAAGAGGTGACATAGTGAATAACTAGTTCTCCCACGGACAATGTATGACATCCAGGGAAGCTTGTCCACGCCTTGAAGGACTTTATTGGAGCTTCCTGTGCCTGCTGTGTCTGACCTCAGCTAATTAGACTCACCTGTGAAAGGTTGCACTATTATACACAGATAAGTTAGAAATATTATAGACAGTCTGACAAGGCTAGCCCCTTGAAGGAGTCAATCCAGAAGACAAGAACACATCACAACCAGAGAACCGGAGGTGTGTCTGTTGAAGGCCAGGCCTCGAGAGGAAGATTCTCATCAGACCTACATTCCTCGCCAAGGGATAAGCAATAAACTATCATTGGTATCTCCTGGTCCAACAAAGTCTAGACGGACATCAGTCAGCCAGATTGGGTGTCCAAGACCTCCCGACTCATCTCGTCTGGAGAGCTCTTTGTTTTTTTTCAGGTAAACTTGCTACATGATTTTTACCCCACTGTTTCAACGTTACCTCAGCAGCTAAACATGTTTCTTATTGGCTGGTCATAGTGTTGTTCCGTGCTGTGCCCACCTTGTGATTTTGTAGACACCTTGTGTTTTCCTCTATGAAACTCCCTCTGGGAGGCAGGTGGGAAGTAGGGTTTCTAGCAACTCACTTGTGTCCCCACCTGCCTCTCGGAAGCTATCGTTCTCAATAAATATTTCCTACTCTTTTTTTTTTTTTTTTTTTTTGAGACACGGTCTCACTTTGTAGTTCGGGCTGGCTCTGAGCTTACTATGTAGCCCAGGCAAGCCTCGAACTCAGCAATCCGCCTGTCTCTGCCTCCCGAGTGCTGGGATGACAGGCGTGAGCCACCACGCCCGGCACTGTGGTATGTGGTATTGATGGCTGGTGGGTGTGAGTGTCTACGCCCAGCATTGTATGTGGTTTCTGGGGATCAAACTCAGGACCTTGCGCTGGTGAGGCAGGCGCCGGAACCACTGAGCTAATCCTCCGGCCCAATATTTCCTACTTTTAACCTCGGCTGTTCCTTAGAATTTATTCTTCAATTCTAGGGAACATGAACTTGCCATATCTGACATCTAGCTAGTAGGAAGTTACATTATTTCCCCATTACTTGGAGTTCCTATATTCAACCAATACAGCATGACTAAAAACTCCAAGCATATGTCCAAGTCACCAATTCGTAAGTCCCATAGCATAGCCTATCTGAGATGGCTCACATTCTTAGCAGGCAGACTCTTCCAGAGCCTAAAAGGTAATTTCACAGAAAGTAGCCACAAGTCAGCCCAATAGGATTGGCACTGTGTAGAGCTTGGGCAAGGCAGGCCTACAAATTGTTCCTTTACTGTACACTAGAGAAAGGAAAGCTGTCAGACGGAAACACTTTAAGGTTTACCATACTACTGGTTGCTTCTCCTCAGAATCTTTTTTTTTCTTTTTGAAACAGGGTCTCGCTTTGTAGTTCAGGCTGGCCCTGAGCTCACTATGTAGCTCAGGCAAGCCTCAAACTCACAGCAATCCTGCTGCCTCTGCCTCCCGAGTGCTGGGGTGACAGGCGTGAGCCACCACACCCGGCACTGTGGTATGTGATATTGATTGCTGGTGGGCGTGAGTCACCATGTCCAGTACTGTTGTATCGGGTTTACCAGGAATCGAACCATGGACCTTGCACTTGCCTGGCAGGTGCTGGAACCAATAAGCTAAATCTCTGCCCCCAGAACTCTTATCTTCATGTAATCAGAAAGGATTCTATGAAATTCTTGATCAATAATTTAATCTCATAATTGTTCTGTCCGTATTTCTGTTTGGGATTCATTCTTGACAACCTGCATGCTTGGAGTGTTTCCCGATTTCTTCATTGCCATCCAATTTGTTTCTGTGCCACAGAGATAGAATTCCTGACATGCTTTGACTATTATTAGTCTTATCTGAATCTGGTTTGCAGATATTAACTCCCATTCTGTGTGGGTTTTTTCATTATGTTGATTATTCCCTTTGCTTTGTAGTATGATATACCCCACTTGTCTATTTTTCGGTTTTCTTTACAATACTTTTGACGTCATACATAAGAAATCATTAATGTGGAGAACAAGAAATGGGAAATTTCCATCTAGCTATTTTCACACTTTTATACAAGAAGTATAAGTTCTAGGGACCCGCTGTAAAACAGTGTCTGCATTTAACAATACTCAGTTGGGCTTTTACAGTTTTTATCGAGCTAAATCTCCTATTGAATATTCTAAGCACAAAGGTCTTTAATTTTAAAATAGGGTATTTTTTGGAGGTGAAGAATATGCTATAACCTTGCTTACTATGATGGTTTTATTGGTTTTACATATGTACAAACTCATAAAAATGTATAAATCACATACATGTGTGCAGCCTTTTATACATCATTTTTAGCTCAATGAAGCTGTTTTAAGATTAAAAGCATTAAAAAAAAGCAGAGGAAACCCAGTAAGAAAAAAAACACTAAAGGAACAAATGCAATTTTATTTCTACAATTTCTGTTAATAAGGACAATAGAAACATGGTTTCTGTCCTGCAGGGATAATGATCATTTTTAACCAGAAAAAAATAAAACATCAATAAGTAATAACTAGTCATGCTTAATCGAAACCCTCCATCACTTTACTTGCAAAACAGAAGTTGTTAAGAGTCAGGAAGAGCGTATTCCCCACTGTGATCTGTGAACTTTGGGCTTGGGCCTTCTCCTCACAAAACCTCTCAAACCGGGGTTAAGTGATCTGCAAGTCAAATGGATGCGTCCTGGTGCTCACTCAGTCCTCACCAGAGTGAACAGCCACTAGGAGTCACTGCCCAGGTGCTCCCCACCTGCATGGAGACCGCGCACAGGCTTCTCTGCAAGGTCTTGTCTCCGAAGCAGTTTTATGGTGCCTGGGCCTGGCGTGCGTTCACTGTTTGTTGGCACAACGCTGAGCTTGGCCGAGGTGAGGAGGACGCCCCAGCAGAGAAATGTACTGTGTATCTGCACACACGTGTAAAGGCTCGTGGATGGCGAGGCAGAGCAAGAGCACAAAGGACAGGGTGTCTGTAGTCAGCAGCCAGGGACTCTGTGTCATCACAAGAGGTTCAAATTAGAAGGAAAAATCAGCCTCTCCAAGTGACCATGGAGGACCTTCAGCAAGATAATAGTTTGCTGCCATTAGTTCAAATTTATAGATACTTTATGATATGAAGCTTCCATTTGTACTTAGGTTCCAAGGGAGTATGTTAATTCCACTAAAAATCATCCTCTTAATTCAGTTTTTCTAATATAGACAATACCACAGGCTATGAATAAAGCAGAAACAGATAATTCATATATCTGTGTGTCTGTGTGTGTGCCTGTGTGTGTGTGTGTGTGTGTGTGTGTGTCCTGGAGTTTTTTGTCTTATCTTCACTTATGGGAACGATTTCTTACTTTTCCAAGACAATCATCCAATTAATTACATTGAAAAGATGTCCTAAACCTATTTATAACCTCAGAGGTAGTGGAATTATATCAGCTTCACGAAGAATTTACATTTCGTTCTGTCATTTCCATCAATTCCTCCCAGCTTTTATACTATTCATGCATAAGCATTCATTGATGCTTTACCAGCCATTTGCGGAAAGGCAGACAGACTGACACGTCATGGAAGTGAACATTTATCTTGGCCAAGCAGACATGAGACTCCAAACCAGGGTTCAGGTGTAGCTGGTGTTTGGAGAACAGTGATTGAACACTAAAGAATGAATACTGTTAATTGAAGTTTTGGAGATGGAAAGTAAAAAAGACTTTAAAATACAGAAGTCAACCCCAAAGGGAGGTAGAGTCAAAATATGGCCATAAAATAAGAACACCAGAGAAGCATGACAATATGGAGGAACTAAGTCCAGAAAAAGGCATGAAAATCAGAACCTAGAGAATTCTCCCACAGCTTTAGCACACACAAGACAACAAGCTGCTTGTGTTTGGTGGAGACAAGGATGTCACTCAGGGAAAACTGTAATTCAGATACTGTGTGAATCAATTTATACACCTTCTGACTTTGTCTTTAACTATATAAGAATACATTTGTTTTTGTATTAGCTTTAACAGAATTTTGAAACATGAATTCATCATAACTACCAAAGAGATTGTTTTGTCAAGTGAAGCATAATCAAAATACCTCTGAAGTTAAAGAATATAGTTTTATTGCTAAGTTATTTACTCAAAAAAGTTTAGAGGTTTACTTTTTTTTTTTTTTTTTTGAGACAGAGTCTCGCTTTGCAGTTCAGGCTGGCCCTGAGCTCACTGTGTAGCCCAGGCAAGCCTCGAACTCAGCAATCCTCCTACCTCTCCCTCCCGAGTGCTGGGATGACAGGCGTGAGCCACCACACCCAGCTAAAGAGGTTTACTTTATGTTGTTAAAGATTTAGTTTTTGTTATACAAAATAATGATTGATATACGTTTTTCTCTATTTTATTGTATATGTCTCAAGCATCATGTATTTTGAGATTTTTTTTGGTTTTATTGGTTTGCTTTGTTTTTGTTGTTTTGGGATAACTTAGGAAGTTGCACTAATTAAATCCTTCAGGACAGTGGGTAGGATATAGTATTTTATCAATTTTCTTTAAATGGGGCCACGTATATAAAAGCACTTAGAATTACAAAATACAATACAAATGGATAATATTACTGATTTCATCAGGTGATTTTTTAATTTTCTCTTACGTTCAAAGGACACTCAAACTTGAGGTGATAATGATGCCTTGATTTTGGGGCTGATTGTGACAAGTGTCACTAAATATTAAAGTTAACTGTTCTTCAATATATGGCAAATGTGAATTAACAATCAACTACAAGTGGCTAATATCATCGTTTTCAACCCTAGAGTCCTTCTCAATCATTGTTCATGTGCTGTGTTTCAGGTTCACCTGCAAGGACCACAGCAACAGGACAACCATGTCCCGCCCCTGCCACTGGGTTCAGCCCATCAGGAGCCACGGGAGAGGTCAAAGGGAAGAGCAAGATGAGTCCTTCAGCTCTCCCTGAGCTCCAGCCCAGCCTCAACACTACTGACTCCGGTTCCCTCTCTGATCAGCTCACCCACGTGAGCAGCTCTCCAGTCGCCACCCAGATTCCTGAACTCTCGTGGGTCCCTAGCACCTTGCTGTACTTCTTTCTTCAGTTCTAACATAAATAAGCCTTCCTGGATAGCAGCTGAATTTCTTACTGGTGGAACCTTGACTATGACAAGGACTCTGAACTACTTTTCGCTTTATTCTGTCTGATTGTTCTTCTTAGGCGGTAATGCTACCACAGAGCTCAAGCTGTCCAGCTGCAACTTAGCTGTGGGAGAGCTGATTCCGGGGAGGGCACGGCTCGCCAGCCCATTTCACAGCGGCCAGGTCTGCCAACAGCTCTGTTCAGGGCTGGAACTCTACGGAACCAGCGAACAATGCTGACTATGCTAGTAAGGTCTTGAGGTAAATCTGGAAAGTTATCGTGGCCACAATTCACGCAGGCGAAGTGAAATCCTCACAGTGACTAGGACACGTCAAAAGGACCCAGGAATAACTGAAGGAGCTCCTCGTGGCCAAAGACGCAACAATTTGAACAAGATAAAAACAAGAGTATTGATTTATTAGTCAAGGTATGAAAGAAGTATCTGTGAGTTACACTGATATAAATAATCAAAGAGGAAAAGCAGACAATTAGTAAATATATATGTAGATAGATCCTACTCCTTGTGTGCACTCCTCACAGTACCTACTCACCAGAGACCACTGAAGGAGAAGTAGGAAAAGAATAACTTTACAATGAAAAAAACCTCCTGAGCAGGTGATCAAAGTCAGAACCAACAGTGAAAGTCATGTGCATTGTATGTGTCCTTGACAGGAAGGATTAAAATGGTTACATTGTCTTTGTGGCTTTATTCCCATTGTATCCTAAGGAAAAAAAAAAAAACAGAATTCCAGATGAAAGGACATTGTACAAAATACCCGGCCAGTACTCTCGTAAGTAGCCAAGGTCATCAAGGACAAGGAAAGCCTGAGAAACTCTCACAACCAACGGGAACCTTAAAAGACATAAGGGCTAAATTAAATACAGTATCATAGAAATGATCCATGTAATAGAAAAGAACATATCATAAAAACTAAGGGTTAAGAATAAGGTATAGATTTTATTGAGTCATAATTTATCACTAATGGGTCTTTCATTGTAATAAATGCAGTGTACTAATGCTACATGTTAGCACAGGGAAAATGAGGGTGGACTGCACAGGACTTCTCTGCTCTATTTTTGTAATTCCTTTTTATAGACCTAAATCTGCCCTAAAATAATAGCTTTTACTTTAAAGAAAAGCCCTCAGTGAATAAAAGTATCTTCCGTTTTGAAATCACTTACACTGTAAGTAAAAAGAGGAAACCAAAAATGTTCCCTATGCTCACAGTCTACTTATTCTCGCTATGAACCCTACAGTACTGGATTGGTTGAGATTCTTATCAAAGTGACAAGTAATTAGTTTGGTGGGTGATTAGGGAACATGTTTTCAAGAAGAAAAAAAAAAAAACGGCAGAGACAGATAACCAAATTAGGACCTGAGATCTCTGTAGATCCTGGCAACGGGGGCCCCACACTGCTCCGCAGCTAGCATGCTGGGTTTGGGGCGGAGGCCTCTGATGTTGTCAGGGAAAGAAGAACATTGAAATAGCTGTTACGCTCTGCCTAATCCGCAAAACTATAAAATTATTCCTATACCAAAAATTTAACTTTGGAGTTCTCAAGCACTCACAGGACTTATAGAAAAATGTACGGTGATCCTTGGAAAATTGCAAAATAAATATAGCTTAGGTCCTGTTCTGAATCTTTGCAAACAGCCACTCATGTGGCCTCTAACACTTGGGAACCTTATTGAGCTGTATTCCAGTGAGGTAGATACTTACGGAAAGATATCTACTTCTGGTACCTTAGTTTGTTAAAAAGATTCTGTAAAATGTCCTACATCTTAGGGCTATTTCTATGCATTTAAATAATATAAGATGTACACTGTGGTTTTTTTCCTCTGTAAAAGTAGCAAAAAGTAGTCCTTAAAATCTTTTTAACCAGAAAATGCACAAAAGAGATGCTACTATGGTTAAGACTGATTTATATTCTAAAGTTAAAAATTGGGATATGGTAGAAAATTCACCTAAAGAAAACTAGTATAAATAATTCAAATCACGAATTCAAATTTCCAAAAAATCTATACGTTGGCAGATTTACAAATCATATTGGCACTGAGTCAAAAGGCTAAGGCAGAAGAAATAGTAAATAGCAAATCTCTAGGTGATAAATATGGATAAACATTGCCAGCAAATAATGATTTAAACTGCAGAAAATACTATCTTGAAGATGTGATCATAATTTAGCCCCTAATATATCCTTTTCTTTATTCTCTTAATATTCAATATATATCTTTTAGTAGTTTTACATTGTCCTGAAATGAGATCCAGTCTTTTTTTACAACAGCTACCTTAAAACAAAGGAGGAGGTTTTCTTCATGGCTATGACAACTAGCTCAGAGGTGGGAAAATAACACTACGTATCAGTGAGCATTCTTGTTCACCAGACACGATACTTGACAGCCACAGTCTAAAGGAGCAGAACATATATTTGGCTCATGGTTACAGAGCATTTCATCCGTGGTTATCTGGCTCCAAAGCAGAAACATGATGGAAGTGTAGCAAAGAAACAGAGCTCACCTTATGGCAGCAGGATGCAGAAAGAGAAGGGAGAAGCAAGTGGGGGAAATGTCCTCTCCAGAATCTCCCTGCAGTGACGCCCCCTTCCAGCCAGCCTCCTCTTTCTAACAGCACACTTATCTGTGAACTCATCAATGAATGACTCCAACAATCAGTGTAACTCCTCCATGATCCAAACACCTTCCTAAAGTCCCAGCTTGGAACACACGAGTCTTTGGAATATGTTTCAGATCTAAGCGATCACACCCTAATAATATTGGCGTGCATGAAACGTTTTCTTGTATTTTTGGAAAAGAATAACTATCTCATCCACTGTAATTGTCAGAGAAACTATTCTCTCGGTCAATGTTAAGTTTCTAAATGTTTAACAAGATGTAGCTTCAGTGCCAAGAGATCCAGGGCAAGAAGTATGTTCCTTCTTAAGGTCTGAGTTAAGAATTCTTAGTATCACCACTGCTGCATTGTCATAGTCAAAGGGTCACAAGACCATTCTAAATTCAAGAGAAAAGGTGGCATAATACACCTCTGGATGGTAGGAGTTGAATACTTGCACAAAAATGAGATACTTACTGGTGGGAAAGATACGCTGGGAGGCTATATGAAGAGTGAAAGCTAATCATTTATTCCAACAGTTGGAGAATGAGGATTGAAGGCAGAATTTCAAGTTCAAAGAAATTGCTAAGACACAGACAAGCTCTGACTACGTAAATGGACGCTACCAACCTGTAGATTTAAATGAGCTCTGGAATGTATGACAGATTTTGTGAAATAGGAAATATCCAAAGGGAAAGTAATGAGGAGAAAGAATAAGTATGATTTAAAAAGAAAAAAGAAAGCACATGTATATATGGGGTGAGGGCTTTGAAGGGTGGGTAGGGATACGGGTAAAAATAAGAATTAACTTGTGTCATACACTAGTACAAATTCCCCAGTGTTGAGTATGATTGTGAGCTGTATTTAAAATGTACCAATAAAGAATTCAATTTACGAAATAAAATTACAGGGGTTTAGTTTTTCAATCTGCTCAATATTTTGACAAAGAGCACCTTTAATACATGCTACAAATTCAAATATGGGGAAGAAAATGTGATTTCCAATTGAAAATTCTGATAAAAAAAGAATGCACTGCATTTTAGGAAGATGTTATTTTTATCCCTTAATTCATCACACTGAGACCCTTATCTAATTTTATTTCTCTTCTCCTCTTCAAGAACTTTGATTTATAATCTTTTACCAATGACAGCACTTTAACATCAATAATCATTAAGTATTGTAAAAGGGTGGGTATTTTTTCCAAATGATTTCCAAAATATTGAGTATTTTTGCTATTAAGTTTCAAGTCTTGATGACTAAAACTAAATTGCATTAGGCTATATTGAGCAAAAATTTGCAGACATGAAAATAAATTGTAAAAAAGCCATAAATAGGAAAAATAAACTTCTCCAAGGGACAAATAAAAAAAGAATCACTTCTATAGACAACACTGCTTAAGTATTTTTTGGCCCTGAGCTTATGGTGCCCAGGCAAGCCGCCGCGAACTCAGCAATCCTCCCGTCTCTGCCTCCCAAGTGCTGGAATGACAGGCGTGAGCCACCACTTCCGGCATTGTGGTATGCGGTGTTGATTGTTGGTGGGCGTGTCTCCACGCCCAGCATTATATGTGGTAACCGGGGATCGAACTCAGGTCGTGCGCTTGCGAGGCAGGCGCCGGAACCACTGAGCTAACCCTCCGGCCCTGCTTAAGTTTTAATATAATAAAACTGTTCAGCCACGTGTAAAAAGACTGCATCCCCATTCAAAAGATTATTATTTTGTGGTATATTTAAAGCAGAAACATTACTTGCTATAGTGCTAATAATAAATTATCAAGTCAGGAATTTGTATGTGGGTGTATTGTTGTTATTTATATTTAGTAACACAGAACAGAGTATTTAATAAGCTATGTTTACCATGGAATCCCAGCATTGTTTTTTAAATAAATATTATTCCATAGTTAGCCTTTTTTTAGCATTAATGAGTGAAAAGATATTTCAAAAATATGCGACAAAATGTATGTCCTCTCAAACTGCTACTCATATGTTAAGAAACTTGATATTTTAAGAATATTTTATTCTGCTTCACATTGTTAAATTTACTAGATTTTGCTTTGATACTAAACACACCAGCTGTTCTTGGGGTCCATCTGTTGAGAAAGCATAATGTGTTGTATTTCCTGAAGAAAGTCTTCCAATTCATCTTTAGTTAAACCCTTCTGGAAGAGGCCATGAAAGGCCCATTTTATATGGAGTAGTTTTCAAAAATAAACATGGCTGTAATGAGGTTTCTGTGCTTTAAAAAATTGACTTCACTTCCAAAAGTACCTTATGTAAAACCAGAGCAGATAGGAGTATCAGCAATCTGTGAGTCATTATTCCATCCTAATTCCTTACTGCAATCCTACAATGAATAGGTTGCTTTCATTTCATTTAATGATCTCTTAATAGGGCCTATCTAGGATTTTCTACCTTTAAATTATCCTTTTTTTTTCATAATGTGTTCATTTTTCTTCTCTCTTTTTACATTTCTATTAGTTTAAATGTATTTGTGCTTTATTACCTGTTTATATTTATTCTTTATTATTTCTAGGTTGCAGTATTATTTTATCCTCTGAGAAGATTATGGCTGTTCATTTGGAAATTACTTTTATTTGTGTACTTCAACCTCTGAGTTTGATGAATTGATTTTGCAGGAAGGGAAAATTTACTGTAGAGAACTTTATGAATATCCCATCTTGAAATCCCTCTCCCTAATGCACAATGTAAAGACGTTGACATGGCTTTTCTTAATAGTTGTTTTAATGAGTTATGAACAATATTTAAGAAATAACATCGCCGAGTCCCACATACGAACACAGGGAGCCGGAGAAGGGAAAGGCAGCTGAAGGTACACAGGGCAAAGAGAAACGCTACAGCTTTAGTAAGATTCGTGCATGGCAAAATTAAAGGAATAAGATACAATTTTAAAATGTTTCTTTTCTTACATCTGCTAGAAACAGTGCATGTACTTTTGACTTATTTAGTAATAGTTTGATGTTTTATGAAGTCCAGCAAGCAACAAAACACAACAAGAGACAGCAATGGGGAAAAAACCTGTCCTGGCGTTCTGTCTCAGAAAAAAATATGATGAAAGGTCAAGGTCACACGTGTCACTTCCCTGACAAACAGCACACTGTCACTCTTCTATGGCATGTGCTTTGGGTGTGCATTAGGACTAGTAAACGCTGAGTTCACTTCTGTGAAAGTTCTGACTAAGACTTCTGGAGCAAGACACTGATAAGATGCAGTGCTGTCCTGAGAAAAGCGGGCGCCTAAGTAAGTGTGCAGAGGAGATATTGCATCGAGCCAAAACCAAATTCCATTGAGCTAAAGCTGATGTAGGGTTTCTCGGGAGTATGCTAATAAGGAAATTTTTGTCAGAAAGCATTTATTCTCATAAAAGGAATTGTCAGGACAGCAGTTAACAGCATTAGCAACAACAATAAAATTAAGATGCTCTCCTCCTTATGTTTAAAACTGAACAATCTGCTACCTGAGTTGGACTCCTAAGTACACGAAATGAAGGCAGAAAGCTACTGCTGTGGAATAAGCAAAATGATATGGTACAAATCATTTTCAGAGGCTGTAGTGCTAAGTACCCATTATAGCTAGAAAACTTCTGGCATTAGGAAGCAATGGACCATGTTGTGCTGGGCCATTTACACTCCGTACACACTGTATTCTCACTACAGCTATCAGGAGTACGACAGAAGAGCACATCTACCTCAAACTGTCATACGAAGGCTTGCGTTATTCATAGAGGTTTTAGAACACGGAAGAAGGTAGTCGTATGAGCCATAAATGCCAACTTGAGACGAGAAATCAAAGTGAAACACAAACGTCTACTGCCTTTCCTTATTGTATTTCTACAGCCCGTCAAAGCAATTCCAAGCAGTACAGAAAGCCACCTCTTCAGAGGGACAGTCCCAGGGGCCTCCCCAGCCCAGAAAGCTTTCTTTGCTGGCAAGTCCTTACCTTTGTCTGACTGTGCCAGATGCCAGGTGTGCCGGATGGAGCTGCTATCATTATGGGTGACATTTTCAATGACCTTTATTTCTTCTTCTTATTTGGAAAAAGATCAAAGGTAATGAGATAAAGAAAGTCTACTAACAAACCCCACTCTGATGAGTCATTAGTACTTCTCCTCTAATTTCCCTGCCTTTAAAATTGAATCCGAGGCACCTTGGCACAACTTAGCATAGCCCACCTCCTCTTAGAGTTGTGAATTGCCCACTCCATCAACTCCCCCATTGCAGTTAGGAATTCCGGTGTGGGTGTCACCCCACGAAGGCTTAGTATCTGAAAGGGCGCAAGGTAGGAGTGTGCTCTACGCTTCACCTTTCATCATGGACCTACAGCAAACAACAAAATAAAGATTGTGTTTTCCATCTTCAGAAAGTCTTTTCATTAGGTTGGAAAACAACGACTACATCTTCCCTCAGTCCCAGGGCTTAAGACGGTACGGGGGAAGTGGTTCCTAGACCCGGAGGGAAGAGCTCGGGGGGTTCTAGGCTGTCCGCACAGGCTGCAACCGGACTCTCGCCACTGCCTGGGACAGAAGAGCAGAGTCTTGTCTAGAGAGAAAGGACCGGAGAGAATGAGCATTAGCAGGACCCCAGGCAAGTACGACGGGGTGTCGTGAACTGCAGGAAACCACGCGACAGCCCGCAGCGAGGAAAACACCCAATGACGGCCGGAGGAAAGCCACGGGCGCGGCGCTGGCCAGAGACTTTCCTGCAGCAGATTTCCCAAGAAGCAAGACGGACAGAGGCCCACGAGTGCTGCGGAAGAGACGTTCCGAGTCTCCACCGGGGCAAATCAGCGGCAAGTCCTGCAGGACAAAGGTTCTCTCCAGCGCTCAGAGGCGGCAGAGGGCCGGGATTGACAAGACAGAAAACACAAGCGCGAGGCCTTTTCAGTGAATTATAAACTCTTACCCATCGGTGTGCTAAAAAGTTGTGTTTATAAAAGAAATCAAATTCCCATCTTCATTGAAATAAGTCATTCTTTAAAATGTGAGAAGAGCAAACTTTTCTTCCCAAAGCTAAGACATGAGAAGTAGGGTTCATCTTTCATCAAAAATATTTATTTATATATATTGAAGTTTATAAGTTGGTTGTAACTCTTCTGCCTACTTTTTCGACTGTAAACTTTCTTTACAGGAAAGATCTCAGAAGTCATTTTAGAGACAGGCATTTTTGAATGAAACGAAAGAATCAAGGATAACAGAAAGCATGCGAAATCATTTTTAAAATAACCTGAAGTAATACTGTGCTGAAAATAATTCAAGAAAATGCACTTATTTTTTCTTTGTATGCCAAAAATAATACAGCTATACGTGTAAGAAGTCTCTAGAGGACGCTTTCTCGGGAGCAGCAGTAGGAGAAAGCACTGTGTGCTAAGCCGGGTGATTTCCACGCCACAGGGTAGGCTGCCAGGCCTGAGGACCGGCCTGTGCCCATCCACCCTCTCTACACCTGCCATTGAAACCAAGGAGGAAACATGTTACAAGAAAAACTGACTTTGTGCCTTCAAGAGATTTTCTTCCCTGTTACTTTGTGTATAAGCATAATAGATTTTAAATTATTTATTAAAGATAAAACCAGTAATATTTTATAAAAAAGAACAATTAGATCTGCATGTAGAGCCTTATTTTTTAAAATATTTCATTATGATTAGCAACAACCAGAACTGATTTTGAAGCAAATCGAGCACAAAACAGATTTTCTTTAATTGGTGTAAATGTACCATTTTAAGGAAAGATATTTCAAAATTAAAGAAAGCTAGTTGAATAACTTTTTCTATTTTTTAGCATGGGATGAAACTATTATTTCAGCGATCTGAACTTTCTAAGTGTAAAACTTATTAGCATATGATATCTTAGTTTGTCCCTAGAAGGAAAGTTATGAAAGTACATTCATAGGGCCCAGCTCTGTCAGCCTTACGAATGGCTCAGGTATCGCCACAGGCAGAATTAGGCGGAATTATTTGGACTGTCTAAATCACTGTCAATGTTTTATTAAAATCCCCATATTTGATTCCCAACGTACTCCAACATTAAAAACCAGAAAACTCTGTTAAATTGTGCTAGTCTCGAGGAGCAAGCCATTAAGGATCAGATAATGGAAAAGCGGTTTATTTCTCCAGCCTACCACTGTATAACTCCTGAGAGGACTGTACTTTAAAACTAGTAAATTTCAAATGATACTCCTCACTCTCTTCAAACGTGTGAACAGTTTTAAGTATTCTTCTTCTTCCACGGTCAGAACTTAAAACTTGAATTCTGGAAGTATTTGAAAAAAAACATGATGTCAAAAGCACAATTGTCAAATATATCCTTTCGTAGGTAGTTGAGCATTTAAGATACAAGATGGTGACCCTAGTTTTTAGCAAAACTCATGGAAGGGGTTCAATGAGACACTATATAACTTCCCTGAGCCCACTGTGCGTGTTCACAAGGCTTTCGTCTGCTATTCAGAGTAAAATGTCACTTTACACAAGGAGGAAAGGAGACAGAAGTGCTATTTAGGGAAACTTTAAGGCGTCTTGTGCATTTACCCACACTCCATATAGTTTTTCTTTCTTGCCTGCAGCACTGGTCATTAATCTTTGCAAGCGGCCAAGTGCAAGTCTAAGGCACCCCTATCCACGCACATCCTCCTATCCGTGGACTAAGAAGCGCACTGAAAGCTCAGCTCACTGACTCATCGAGCAACTTACGTCCTTGATGACTTTACACTGACTCCCATCTGTCAAAGCAGCGGTGATCAGAAATCTTTACTGAATTACTTTTAGCAGCAGCATCATTTTTCAAAGCAAGAAAACACACATACATATTTTGATTACAATTGACAAATACCTTGAGGAGCTTCAAATGTGCATGGAAGCGATAGTTTAAACATAATTTGTGTTTTGACAAATCAAAATTCAACTGATTTTTTGTAGGTAAACCTCTTATCATAATATCGGTATTCAACTGGCAGGGCTCAGTCACCCCCAGGAAGGTGTCTCCAGTGACAGGCCAGCAGAGCTAAGCACATCCCATTCAAGCTTAAATGCGAACGCGGTCTCTGAAGAGTCCCCTTTGGCCCACGTGGTTCACGTGAATCTAAGGTTCTAGGAAAAATAAAGAGGCAAAGATTTCAAAAGCCAAGCCATAAACCTTCTTCCATCTGTACGTACCTGACCGAATTCTAGCTCTGAATAGGTGTGTGACCTTGGACTAGGAACATGACCTTTTACCATGTAATGTAACTCATCTAGAAAATAATACAGCTCGCTCCACCTAACCCACCAAACTCTGGTAAAGTTCAAAGGGAATTATGCATATGAACATGACATTCAGATTTGAAAGGCTATGCAAGAGAAGACTTGACTATTAAAAGCCACTCTATTTTGGCCTTTCCACCTTTCCTGTGTCACCTTCCATGAGTTCAGGATAAGATGATCTGTTTCACACTAATTCCTAAACTAGTTTGCATTCTTGCTCTGAATTCTTAAGAGTGACTCTCTGTCTTGGCTGCACTCTATGGGTGCTCTTGATGTGGGACTCTTCTACAAGGTGATGCTCCTGCCACAGGGGACCATACTTCTCTGTACAGGAAGTAGCATTTCGTGTCACTTCCCTTGCCCCAAAATAACCCCCAGCATTGGCAGCTGACTGATTATCAACAAAAACATGAAATGCATACACTGGTTAGAGGGAAACCTCTTTAATAAATAGTCCTGGGAAAACCAGATAGGCATGTGCACAAGACTGAAACAAACCATCTCTCAACTTGCTCAAAATCAACTCAAGACAGATCGAGACCTAATATAAATAGATTACATCAAATTCCAGTAGTCATTAGCTACTCAAATGACTAATGCAAGGCTGTAGCATTGGCAGATGAAGAGATATCAGGCACCATGGAAGGAGTTCACTGTACTCTGGCAGAGGGAAGGAGATGAATTTCAGAAGTGTGCTAGGTACCTCAGTGCTCTCAAGTGTATCATTACTCAGAACTTTTATTCAGGTCAAGACAGCCTAAGACTTGATAGAGAATCAGGTTCTGTCTACCCCTCTTCACTACCTCCAACCTGCAAATCACAAATCCTATTTAGCTCCTTGAAAGGACCCAAAGAGAACCCCAAAATAGGACCTAAGTCTCTATTTATATAAATTACTTTCTCTCAAGTAAAGTGAGTTATTAAGGGAAAATAATGTCTGTCTGTTCCATATGTGTGTTCTGGATGGATAATTATATATATTTATATTTATATTTATTTATTTATTTATTTATTTTATAAATATTTTATATTTATATCTTTCATTTTTCATTTTTGAAAATAATTGGTGTATATGTGTTTACTTGTTGCTGCTCTACAATTATTGAAGTTTTACACAGCATTCTCATATGCAAAAAACTGGCAAACAAAGCATACTGACAGATACTGATGAAAAAATGAGGAAGAAAATCCTATCAATAAGAATTCATAGCATGTTGCAGGTGTAATAATCCTTGATTTCAAGACACGCTCAGAACCAAAGAAATCAGTACAGCATGGTACCAGCATACAAGCAGACACTGAGATCAATGGAACAGAATGGGGACCCCAAAATAACCCCCAGCATTGGCAGCTGACTGATTATCAACAAAAACATGAAATGCATACATTGGTTAGAGGGAAACCTCTTTAATAAATAGTCCTGGGAAAACCAGATAGGCATGTGCACAAGATTGAAACAAACCATCTCTCAACTTGCTCAAAATCAACTCAAGACAGATCGAGACCTAATATAAAAGCAAAGAACTGACACCATGAAGCATGAATGCATAGAAGTACTTCAACATGTATCGCTACAGGCAGTGATTGTTTTAGATATGGCCCCAAAAGCAGAGGAATCATTAGTAAAACAGACAAATAGATTACATCAAATTCAAGCTTTTGTACAACAAAGGAAACAATCAACAGTGAAAAGATAAACTATAGAATGGAGAAAACTCTTCATCCAACCACAGATTAATATCTATAACACAAAGAGGGAAAAAATCTTAACGTAAAAAAAAGTAAGTCATTGGACTATACAATGGGTAAGTCTTCTAAACAGATACTTCTCAAAAGAAGAAACAAGTATATGAAAAATACTAAAATCAGAAAAATGTAAATCAGTCATGTTACATAACATCTCACCCCCTCTTAGCATGTCTAATATTAATAAAAATATTACTGGTGAAAATGTGGAGAAAAGGAGCTCTTATGTACTGCTGTCAGGAATGTAATTCAGGGCAGCCAATATGGAGAAAAGCATGAACATCTCTCCAAATTAAAAGTAGATCTACCATGCCGGGCGTGGTGGCTCACGCCTGTAATCCCAGCACTCGGGAAGCAGAGACAGGAGGATTGCTGAGTTCGAGGCTTGCCTGGGCTCCATAGTGAGCTCATGGTCAGCCAGAACTACAAAACGAGACCCTGTCTCTAAAAAAAAAAAAAAAAAAAGTAGATCTACCATATTACTTAACTATCATACAGCTCCTCCTTCTCCCTTCCTCTTCCTCCTCATTTTCCTCCTCCTTCCTTCCTTCTTTTCTTTTTAAGTTCTGGGGGTTAAATCCATAGCCTCATAGAGGTTAGGGAAGAGCTCTACTTTTCCCTAGTTAAGCCAAAACTGAAGGTATATCGCCAGGTAGAAATCTCCTGGTCTGTTTTGTGCCTGAGGGTCGTGCTCATGGGGCCAAAGTTGAAACCAAAATGTAACGGACTCCCATCCCAGTACTGAGCAGGCCCAATCCTGCTTAGCTTCCGAGATCGAAGAGGTCAAGTGCAGTCAGGGTGGTATGGCCACACACTGCAAAGTACGGAGGAGCACATTCCAGTCACAGAACTTGAGAAACGTTTTAGAGGAAACTGGTCACAGACTTCCATGCTCACTTATCAAACTTCTTAACTCACCCAGATACCCCAACCTAAGAAGCCAGAAACATGACAGTGTTCGCAGAACCATGACAATCAATATATGCCATGTTGTGTGTGTGCATGCATGTCTGTTGTATATGTGGTACTCAGGATGGACCATACAGTCTTCTCACCAAGCCAAACACCCAGCCCCCTTTTTATTGTTTTATATGACAGGATCTGACCAAATCACCCAAGGTGAAACCTCCTGCCTCGGCCTCCCAGACACAAGGAGCTGCACCAACAGACATGTGCCACCGTTTCCTGCTCTCCGCTGCTACTTTTTTCTTCTTGAAATTGTTGGAGATTCTGAGAGGGTGGAAGCGAAAGTAATGTGACATTTAAAATATTAAATTTCATTTTCACATTTTACCTGAAACAAAACAAATTTTATACTCATGTAACAAAGAATTGCTTTTTGAAGGTAATCATGTCATTTTTCTTTATATGTCAATTCCTGAGATGTTACACAGCACGGTAGTAATGGAATAATGGGAGAATGAATATATTAATATATATATATTTTTTGAGACAGGGTCTCACTTTGTAGTTCAGGCTGGCTCTGAGCTCACTATGTAGCCCAGGCAAGCCTCAAACTCAGCAATCCTCCTGCCTCTGCCTCCCGAGTGCTGGGATTATAGGCATGAGCCACCACGCTTGGCAAGACTGAATATAAATTATATCATATTAATAACTTTGCAGAAATATATTCTTTTAGAAAATCCCTCATGCTTTTATGCTTATAAATTTAATTCTGGGCTGGAGATTTAGCTCAGTGTTTCCAGTGCCTGCCCAGCAAGCACAAGGTCCCTGGTTGCATGTGTTTGTCAGTAACCACATTCAGTAATATGAGGCATGATGACTTACCACAGTGTCAGGCATGGTGGCTCATGCCTGTCATCCCAGCACTCGGGAGGCAGAGACAGGAAGATTACTGTGAGTTCAAGGCTTCCCTGGACTATGGAGTGAGCTCAGGGCCAACCTTAACTACAAAATGAGACTGTGTCTCAAAAAAAACAAAAACAAAAAACAACAAAAAACCCAAAAACAAAAAACAAAAAAAAAAAACACCTTGAGGCTATGATAGTAACACATGCACTGAAGTGAAAATTTTTCTGTAAATTCATAATGAAAATCTCACTTTGTTTTACAATAATATAGTCACAGCAGACTATTCCGTGTTAATATTTCTATCTCCTAGCTCTTTATAGCTTTTACCTTGAACTTGTCATTACTTATGTGATACAGTTTGGATTGGTAGCCACAGTACTTGGTTTTTTTGTGAGACCCTCACAGAGAAAGACAGAAGTGCATTTCCATGGAGACACCCTTCAAAATTTCCAATTCAGTAGGTGTGAAATGAAGTGAGAGAATTCGCGTTTCTAACAAGCTTTTGAGTAACTCTTGTTGCTCCTGGACTATGACTGCAGATTTAGAAGTAGCTCATGGAGTTGGCACAAGTCCAAGAAAGCCAGACTTTGTGTCACGCAAGCTTTGTGTCCCTGTGTATATCTACTACCCCAGCACCTCACTGATCGCTGCAATACATATATTTAAGTCCAGTGTCAGGACACGGATCCCACGGACCAACCACACAGTCCAGCTTGGTGTCAGGACATGGACCTCACTGAACAGCACAATGCACGTATTTAAGCCGAAAATCAGGATATGAGGAATGAGAGTTTTGCACCCACTCAGAGATGCAGGTACCAGGGACTTACAAACCAAGCTTTGACCGGCTTCTCTTCCATACCTCTAACCATCTCATCAGAATTTCCACCCATTTGCTTTTCTGTCATTTACATGAATAACTTTCTGTTATCTTTTTTCTCTTTCCAATTGTTTGCTCTCAGGCATTCACCATGTTATCAAGTATAACCATTACACTTTTAATTTGGGTTATTTTGTTAATCCCGTGAAGAGATTCTGCTTAGTTTTCAAACCAGGTGTGCTACATTTATAAGTCAAATCATGCTCAGGTGTTTCCATGTTTGACATTTACATGTGTAAAAAGAATGCGCATGATTATTTTATGCACTAATTGTCCGTGATAACAGAATCACCCGATTGGATAAACGATGCCGAGCACTCCTTGGGGCGCAGGAGTTTCAAGCTGTCTTCCCGAGAAAGTCCTCTGCCCGGTGCGCAGAGTCACTCACTCGCAGCCAGGGACGCGCCCCTATAAAATCCAGGCCTTGAGGCTCCTTGGTTGCCCCGGGCCGCAGAACAAAGCCGTGCAAAGGCAGGTCCTCACCCTAAGTCCTTATTTCCCCCTTTATGTTTTCTTCAGCTGCCTCACTCAGAACTATGACTGCCCTTCTGGGGTGCCAAGGGACCGAGACTGCTAAGAAGCCAGAACGGAGTTCAATCACGTCTCTCA
>PVIC010007816.1:0-49875 GCA_004025085.1 Thryonomys swinderianus | reverse complement strand
TATGATTCTGAAGAGTAATTTTACTGGCTACAACAATCTAGGTTTTTGTTTATTTTTTACCAAGGCTTCAAGTCCTTGCTTTCCTGGAATTGACAGCCTTTCCTATTAAATCTGCTGCCATTCTGGTGTGGTTACCTTTGTAAGGAACTGGGCGCACCTCTTTCAGGTTTGTTTTGTTTTTGTTTTTGTTTTTGTTTTTGTTTTTGTTTTTATACAGGGACTCACTTTGTAGTTCATACTGGCCCTGAGCTCACTATGTAGCCCAGGCAAACCTGGAACTCAGCAATCTTCCTGCCTCTGCCTCCCGAGTGCTGTGATTATAGGCATGAGCCACCACGCCTGGCACTGTGGGGTATGGTACTGATTGCTGATGTGTGTGATTCACCATGCCCACTATCATATCATTGTATATGGTTACTGGAATTGAACCAGGAACCTTGCGCTTTCTAGGCAGGTGGCAGAACCACTGAGCTAAATCTCCAGCCCTTTCAGCTTTTCATATATGTTCTTTTTCTGTGCCTTTGGCAATTGAACTGTAATATGGCATGAAGAGGTATGTTTCTGATCGTATCTACTTGTGAATATAAATCCCTTCTATACCTGGATGTGCATATGTTTACCAAATTGATAAATCTGTTATTAGTGCATCAAAATCATTTTGTTTGTTTGTTTCTTTCTTTGGCCCATAACCCAGTCTTAGTATCTAAATGGGCTGTTCACAAATTTAGTCTCTTAAATGTGTTCCATACTTCTTCCATTCATTGTTCTTTTGCTTTAAGATTATCTGAATGAGACAGCACATCATTTTCCATTCATGTCCTCATACTATTCATTCCAATTGATTAATTCCAACTAGATTGACTAGGGTTTCAACTGAGATTTTAAATGTGATTTATGGAGCTTTTATCTAATTTTTCTCTTTTGTTCTTTCTCAGATTTCTGTCATGTTCATTTTGTGTAATTTCTACTTTTTCACTCAACTCTTCATTGTATATTTTTGACAGCATTGATCCTTTGTAAAAATCTTCTTTGGAATTCTTTGACATAAATCATTTTGAAATCCTTGTATTTAGTTACCAAAGTTGTGAGCCTTCATGTTGCCTCCTGTTTTCAAATTTTGTATTTCTCTGCATTGAGGCTCATTCCTGTCTCTGTACGGAAGTCTCTTCTCTTATCTGAGGCTGTGCTTGGTGAGCAGCCTTCGTATGTGGAGTCAGTATCCAGTAACACAAGTGCACTACTAGCAGCAACACAAAAGTCAACCAAATATGGAAAAAATACATTAAAAACCAACAAAAATCAACAACTATACTACCAATAACAATAGAAAAGAATGGGGAAAAACATAGGGTAAATTAAAAGATTTAAAATATTATCAAGTTAAAAGTACTAAAGATAAAACAGTAATGGAAAACAGGACAAGTGGAGAAAGGCAAAATGGAAAATTAAGGAAAGAAAATATTAGATGAGGGTAAAAAAGGTAAAAACAGCAAGAGATTAAAAAAAAACTTCAGTTAAAGAATTTTAAAATAATAAAATTAGGTAAAAAAAGAAAAGTCCCCTAATTTCTTACATCTGGGTACGTGAATTGGTGGGTTTTCTTTCCCAAGGTTCTGACATCAGCCCCACCTGGCTTGGCGGGAAGATGCAAGTTCTCCTCTGGTTTCTATTTTATTTGCTCTCTACTCTGGCCCCGCAAGTGGACGCTGCATCAATGCTGAGCCAGGACCCACCTTCCTACTGAGGTTGGGTAGTTAATGATATCTTGGCTGCTGCTGGGTCCTATTCACTCCACAGCCTTCTTTTGCTTGTCAAAAAAAGGATCTGATTTGATCATTACACACTGTATATGTGAATAGAAATATGCTAGGAATATTTAAAAGAATTATGTCAACTAAAAATAGAAAAACAATGGAAATTTTGTATTTTAATGATGGCTATTGTTCAGTTTGTGTGAGACACTCGGAGTCACTACTCACCCCAGTGTGTTTAGTAACATCTGTACAGTAGCCGGGACTTGTGCTCCCCTTCCTCATGACTGCTGCCTGTAGCCATCTCCACAGTCACCGGCACAGAGAACCCCTAGGGCTCCTGAAGCATGATTCGGGACAGCTGGTCCTCAGAGTGTCTCAGTGCCAAACTATATGCTGCCTTGGAAGATTGCTCCAGGTTGTAGCAAGGGGAGACGCCGTGAGCACTGCGCTGGGTTTCGGTGACACTGCTATGCAAGAGAAGGTACTTTGAGCCTTTCCCACAGAGGATCCAACACGCGCTGTAACCGTGAGTTTCTCTTGGGACTAGGATGGCCGGGCTGGTGTTCATCTTTGGGACTTGCAGTAACCCCGCCCCCATAAGAAATGCTATTCAAGTCTAATATACTCTCCCCTCCCCACATGAGTTACCATTTTGCTTTTTCTGTCTTCAGCTTGCTGGTCAGGTCACATATGTCATGATTCTTGGAATTTCTTTCTTTTTTTCCTCTCCTTTCTTTCCTTCCTTTCTTAAAAATACTTTCTTTTTTGTTGGCCTAAATCATCACATTCATGGAGTCATAAAAAAGTTTGATTGTACATCTCATCTAGAAGCCTGTTGATAACCATATCTAATAAATTCAAGATTATTTTTCAATGATAACTATACTATATTTAACAATAACTAAATTACTATATACATGTATAGTTTATCATCCATTGAACATCTATCTCTCTATCATCCATCTATTATTTATCTACCTACTATCTATCTATCTATCTATCTATCTATCTATCTATCTATCTATCTATCTATCTATCATTATCATCTCCACCACAAAAATAATGAAATCTACCATTTGGATCAAACTGGAAGACGTTGTGTTAAGTGATATAAACCAGGCAGAGAAAGGTAAATATCACAAGTTCTCACTCATATGGCAACTAAGACTTTGCTCTCATAGAAGCAGTCAAAAGAATATTGGTGGCCAGAGGCAGACAAGGGTGGGTGGGGAGGTGGAGGTAGATAAGAAAAAGGCTGTCTACAGGTGCAAAAATGTAGTAAAAAAAAAAATACGTTCTATGTAATATAGCACAACTGAGCCATCAGAGTTAAAAATAATTTATTACAGATTTTCAAAATAGCTAAGAATATTTTCAATATTATCAACTGAAATAGTATATGTCAGAGGTGATGGACTGGCTAATTGCTCTGATTTGATCATTACACACTGTATATGTGAATAGATATATACTATGAATATTTAAAATAATTATATCAACTAAAAATTAAAAAAGAAACAATGGAAAAAAAATTTTTTTGAGACAGGGTCTCGCTTTGTAGTTCAGGCTGGCTCTGAGCTCACTATATAGCCCAGGCAAGCCTCAAACTCAGCAATCCACCTGTCTCTGCCTCCCGAGTGCTGAGATTACAGGTGTGAGCCACCACGCCCGGCTGGAAATTTGGTTTTTAATGATGGCTAAAATAAATTTTATTTCTATTATCTGATCAGCTAGTTAATTTCAGCAAAATAATTTAAATTAAGTAAATTATTTTAATTTTCATTAATTCAGGTTAATTTGACTATTCATTTATTATAATTTAATGAAGGTTAGTGAAATTGTAATTAGTGTGACTTTCGGTAGTTTATGTATGCAAGCAAAGATACATTCAATATATGTATCTTCATGCACAAGCTTATAATTAATGCATTTTCCATAATGAATGCAATAAATGACTGAAATAATGAAATTTCAAATCTATAACATGAAAACTTTGAATATTATTTTACTTGAATCTAGATATGTAATTTCATGAGCCTGAATTCTGTAACTATTTCTTCATAAGAGAATTAAAAACATTACACAATAGTGATAGATCATACCCGTGTTAATAACAGCACAATTCATAATAGCTAAATCTTGGAAGTAGCTCATTTTCCCATTAACAGATGAATGGGCAAAGAAAATCTGATATTTTAAACAGTGAAATATTACTCTGCCATAGAGAAAATTAAGATCTCTTTTAAAGGTGTGGATGCACCTGGGAATCATAATCTTAAGTGAAATAAAACAAACACATAATTTGAATTATTGTACTATTTCACTTGTGTGAGAAACCCAAACTATAATTGAGGAGAAAAACAGAAAATAGATATTAAGAAGATAAAAGAACTTTTTCAAGTGGAAAATAGAACAAGAGATGATGGGAGGAATAGAGGAAAAAAGGATTAAGCAACTTGTCAGTAAATATTTTAATAAATCAGTGCCTGGCTCCCATGCCAGAAAAATTGTGTCAAACAACTAATAATAAGGTTTAGTCAAGGATATTTTTAACCTTCAATTGATATATACTATATGAACTATATGAACTTAAAATTATAGATGTCATAAATATGTTTGACATTTAATTGAAAAAGCATAATAAAAAATCCCACAAAATTAACACTTAAAATTTTCCTATGGCAACAATATAATGAAAATGCATATTATTTAATGTGTTACTGTTAATTTCTCTATTGTTAAAATCAATAATTAAAGAGATAAAAATAGTTCTAAAAGTTGTGATCGACTATATAGTAATAGTACTTGCTAATTTTCTTAGTAAAAAGTTTATATTTATATGCACATTAATACCCAATTAAACTATATAATTTTCATATTCTACTTAGACTTTATTCAAATGAACCATGCTGATTTAGTAGCATATGTGAAATTTTCCTTATGGTAATTAAAACATAGAATACTTTAAAGTACATAGCAATATTTGTATGTTTTGTACAAATATAATATACAGATTAAGACTTTGGCTGATGTTAGCTGTTTCATGAGTTACACATATTTCATTGCCTGAATTTAAAATAATTCTTTCCTTAATAAATCCATACACACAAATATTCCAAAAGTATTTCCTCTCATAAACATAAAGTATTTTTCAGGACTCTAAAACTATATGATGTTTTAATTATCTACACTGACATGCTGATAGCGCTAACAAATGATCAGCATATTTTTCTTAATTATATCAGCTACAATGATGTGAAACTTTAACTTATATGATTTTAAATAAATTGTTCTTGTCAAAAAGATACATTTCATTTTTAACCAAGTAAGGAAAGCTAAACATTTATAGCAAAGTGTTAACAGGGTAAATTCTTTAAATGTATTTACAGAATGACTGAGTAATAGCAAATACACAAAAATCCTTTACATCATAGTTATATGCATTACCTATGGATGTATAAATTCATCATACATATTTACATGCATGCCTATTTTATATAATACATTCATTTTGTGAAAAAAAATGAACAGATAAAGACAGTGGAGTGTGCAAGATCCACAAAAGCCCATCAGTCATAGCTCATGACTCCTTTGACTTCTGTCACCCAGGTTGTATCCTTTCTTGAATTCTATGTACATTAAATCAATTCCTTTGTTACCTAGACATTTTAGTACTGTAAATAACTGTATTTGTGAAATTCATTTCTGTATTTGCATAGATCACTATTTGCTTATGTAATTGCTATATTTGTTTAATTATCACTCCATTATTTCATAAATTACAATGCATTTATTCTATTCACTGTTCATTGAAGTTTGGATTTTTCTGGCTTGACACAAATGGAAGTGAAGTTGCATAAACCCTCTTCTGTTATTCCTGCCACTAATATTATACTTTGTCCGTTTTTAATCAGACTAAGAACTTCAGTCCTCTGACTTCATTTTTCTACTCCCCTAAATTTTATTGGCATGCCTTTTATTCCAATTTGCACATCCATGCTGTCCAACAGTACAGAAAAAATATCTGCATGTGTTATCTAGTTTGTTATCCTGTCTCATCAAGATGTGTATTCATTCTTGCCTGGAGCTGAATTCTTTTCAGACATACCCTGTCAAAGAAACAAGTATTTAGGACCTTTAGTAAAAGTGGTAACCAGACTGTTCCTGAGTAGAGCAATGGTGTAGATACAGAGACTACCGCACAGGAGGCTTCCTTAGAGGAGAGCGGGCTCAACTTCAAATACACCCAAGATGAATGAAAATGGCTCACTGACAAGCAAACAGGCGAAGGAGAAGGACAATTGCTAGAAGGAAACCTTAGCAGCAGGGAGGGATTCAGGGTATGCAGCCCTGATAGAAGTCTTGCTGGAGGCAGGACACAGTGATCAGAAAAATGATTAACTAACAAAGATGAGATATGCGGGGAGTAGTTTCTAATTAACCTGACTTAGCAGAAGTCTTGTTAAGGCTGGAATTACAGAAACAAATACAGGGCTAAAAATGCCAGGTTTTATTGTAAAAAGGCTTAGAAGTTCTGCAGTGCTGTTGATCAATGGGAGTTTTGTCAACACTATCAGAATTATCTATCGAGCATCTTTTCTCTCTCTTCATAATTTTTTTTTTTTTGTCTACTTACTTCACACTGTGTATGAACCTCAGGCGCTCTTCATTTTAATTATGTTCTGTTAATTAGGATCAGTTGAGTGTGGTGTTTTGTTTAATCCTATTAAAGATATGTTACCTATCCTAAAATCATATCGCTTACATGTTTTATATGATCCAGGCTGGACAGAAGTATGTAGATTTGTTTTCCCTACCTTTTCCCTAAACTACAATATAAATCCTAAAAATGTAACAGACACATGAAGAAGAGATATGCAAGGCGGAGTAAGGAAGGTAAACTGGCTGGAGGACTCGTGGTCCCAGAAAGAGTCAAGCGGCGTGTGCTCCTGTCTCTCCAATGCAGGAACACCCCAACCCAGTGCTTTGGACCCCTGGAAGTGGCAGTTCAGATCATGAGATTCACTCCATTCTATTCACTCACTTTCAGAAACAAAACCGGAGTCACTCGGACAGTCCCAGATGAGTCTAGCCTGACACGGTGGTGGAAAGTATTGGTGGAGAGTCCGGCCCAGTACTGGAAGCGCCCTCCCGCCCTGCTGGGTCCCCACGCTCTCATAACGCTCCTCTTCTGAGACGCGAAGCAGGACACACAGATGAGACACCTGGAGGAGGTCCCCATACCATGTCCTCCTCTTAGAGACCTGGAACTCCATGTACCCTGTAGCCTGGCCCGGGAAATCCCTCTGTGCCTAAGAACAGCATCGGTAAGTCTGGGGGGAAAAGCCAAATGCACAAGGTAAGCCCAATAGATCAAATAATTTTGCAAAGCTTGTGGGTATTAAAAAGCCCTTAGGACCATGTTGCAGAAGTGAAGTCATGACTCACATTCTGAACCTAAACAAGGTGACTGACAAGTTAAAATACTTAAATGCATCTAAGATGCCCTAATATAAGAGACAGAGTGTTTAACATGTACAAACTTTAAATCTAACTGTCATATAAAGAATGGGAAAAAAAAATCGCAGTTTGAATAAGAAAGGACCAGGAGCAGAAGAAGCCAACAGCACAGGAAATCAGGTGCTGTCACTTTTAACAAGAATTTTAAAATATTGTCTTGAGTTTAGTAACTAACAGAGGGAAATTCTCTTCCACAGATCTACTAAGATGCATATTTTAAGAGTATATTTTAAGGTATCCATAGTTACAATTTAGCATTTTGATTATTACAATACTAAAATTAATTTAAATTTATATGACTTCTGAAATATTTTGGTCCACAAAACTTAGTATTGTAGGGCCGGAGTGTTAGTTCAGTGGTTCCAGCGCCTGCCTCACAAGCGCAAGGTCCTGAGTTCGATCCCCAGTAACCACATATAATGCTGAGCGTGGAGACACGCCCACCAACAATCAATGCTGCATACCACAATGCCAGACGTGGTGGCTCACGCCTGTAATCCCAGCACTCGGGAGGCAGAGACAGGAGGATTGCTGAGTTCGTGGCGGCTTGCCTGGGCACCATAGTGAGTTCAGGGCCAGCCTGAACTACAAAGCGAGACCCTGTCTCAAAAAGCAAAAAAAAAAAAAAAAACTTAGTTTTGTAATATTTTGAGCCAGTAATTGAATATAGTATTTAATTTTTTTGTTTTGTTTTCACCTATAGAAAAGTATATTTAAATAAATTAAGTTCAGAAGAAAGTTTATAATTATTGTCTTTCCTATTTTGAAAAGATTTCTCACTATATTAAAAAAATATATATTTCTTGGGCCAGAGATTTAACACAGTGTTTCTGGATCCTGTCTCAAGAACAAGGTCACAAATTTGATCCTTGGTACCAAACAATTTGTTTTCTGGTGCTTATATTATGGAAATGATTTATTTTTCTTAGGTGAAACACAGAAAATGTTCTTGAACATGCTTTCAATGCATGGATTTTATTTTACTGATTATTTGTGCATTTAATTTTGTCTACTTATGTAAATATTTGGACACGCCATCTCATTTTTCTTAACTGCTGAACTAATCCTTGTTAATCCTACAAATATGACATGCTTTTCTTTCCATAGATTTAATAACATGCTAAGTTGTACTGGTTCAGTATGTGGCCTTATAATTTAACACCTCCTATTTTAAGACAATCTTATTCTCTTTTAATAGGCTATACTAAATTCTTATAGGAACTGAAAGTAGCCTGTTTATGTAGTTCTTTATTGGTACATAAATTGCTCCCATTTTATAAATCTACATAGAGCCTTCTCCATGTCTGACATCATATACCACAGTGATGAAAATATGAGTTCTTAAAGGGTGACTAGACCCCATGCAATTAATTTCCTATTTCAACATTGAATTAACTTGGTATCTCTGTGACCTCAGACAACTTTATTAACCCCTCTGTCTCTTTGTACATAAAACAGTAATAACATGTCTGCTTTGAAGACCAAAAAGTATGTAGGACACTCTCTAACAAGTAACCATTCATTCCAACACATATGACCTGTTGTATTTCCCAAGAGAGTAACATACAAGTATAGCTCCATTCATTTTCTTCCTTAGGCTTCAATTTCTAAGTCCTAAGGGCAAAATTTTGCTGAGAAGAAAATCAACACTTTAGTTCATTTAATGCAGAGTTGTTTCAAATTCAAATAGCATTTACTCTTCTTAGCAGAATGCAGACACATGTGCCTCTAATTTCTGATTCTGGGAAGGCTGAGGCAGGAGGATTACAAGTATAAAATATTTTACTTAATTATCTTAAAATGTGATTTAGCACATCAACATTTATCATAAAAGTGTTTAATGTCATTGAGGAAATAATCTTCTGGCAGTACCATTAGTATTGGAAAAAAATGTAAGTAAAGAGCCACACATTGGAAGATTATAGAAAAAATACTGTCTGAAAAAATAATAAAGAATTTGGCAACTTCTGGTAGAATTCTGGAAAGGTTATAAAAGTCATAAAAGTAAAAAAAAACATTAGCCTTTAGAAATTAAAACAAAAGAAAATTCTTTCTATGGAAATTATACTTCTCACAACTGCATGTACAGCTTTCTAAGCTTTATATCATTTTTGATTTGTGCAAATGAGTATAATGGAATGTTGCAAACTTTCAATGGTCATAAAGCTCATGAATTACAAAAAAATCATTATACATGCTCTTGAAAATTAGAAAGTCTGATTTTAGAATATGGCACACCATTTACCTTTAGATTATTGTTATAAAGATTGCATATTACTCAAACATGAATATCAATCCCCTAGGAATATTGGCACATAAATCAAAATAGATGGAATTCCAAAGTGTTTATTGTTGTCTAATCTGAAACTTTTAAATCCTTAAGTGAAAATCTCAATTGAATAATGTCAAATGTTACCACAAATTTCTGTACATTACATCATATATTATGTCATTATTTGTATATTAGGCTTATAAAACTAGCAAAAATATTTACAATATGATGATAGAAGCAATAAAATTATTGGGATGGAGTAAAAGTCATCAATATTCTTAAATATAGACTTTAAAATGAGCCATTATAAAAATAATATGGTGAACAACGACAGTCTGGAGAACCACTAAAGGATTTGGCGGTATCAGATGTTAAAAAGTTTAATGAGTCAATCGTTTAAAGCAGATGCTAAAAGAACAGAAGTAACATTATTCAGATTAATATAGTACAAACCACAACACAGAAAATAATCACTCAATCGGTAATGCACAAGACGCCTCCAGAGGCTGACACTAACTAGTAAGAATCAGGCTATTGCCACTACACTAGGACTATACAGTCTGGAGTTCATATACATCCTGTACTCCACAAATATTTGTGAATGTCACTCGCACAGAGTATTCAGAAGTTAATAACTCAAAACGGCAGCAGCGAGAAGTCTATATCACATGAACATCCTTCAAAATAATTGGACACTCTCAACAAGATAAAATTCAAGAAAAGGTTTGAAAACTATTAAAATATTTTCAATTTTTTTAATCCTTCCTTCTTGAAAGTTATTCACTACTTATGGTATCAGTAACAGGTATGAAAAGAACTATAATCTATAAACTAGTTCTGCATTGTCTCAATGACAAAGCCAAAACAGATTAGAGCTACACAGGAAGTGAAGCTAGATGACAATGGATTAAGGTATTTTCTGTCTTCTAATTGAAGATATTTACATCAATCCCAAATATCCTTTTGGTGAACAATATCTCTACCTTTCCTGTAAGGTAGGTACTGTAATACTCCCAGGGATACCGCACACCGTGGATAGTGCTAAACCTTACTTAACTTATTTTCTTCCTCTTTACCTACATATCTAAGGTAATATGGCATAGTAAGAAATTCACAGTCATGTATAATAACAATAATATAGCAACATACTGTATGAATACTGATATGAATGTCTTATGTCTCTAACAAAATATTTTATTGTACTGTAGATCACAGGAACTTTAGTAATAAGTTTTCTTTTTTGAGACCTCCCCTCCTTCATTTAACATGAAAAGTACTTTACAACTTCTTTGTGGCATATCTGAATTGTTAGAATCCCTACTCTGTGTTAAGGTAATATTTAAGTGAATTAATGGTTACTTGAACATAATCACTGTGATAGCAGGATAGTCTCTCTGTGACTCTAGGTCCCTTCCAAGTCACTGAAGAAAAAACAGTATATACAGTGCAATGATGCATGATGGGACTTTGATATTCAAAACTTTAACCAAGTTGAAATTTATGAAAGCTTATTTCTATCATAATGGATTTCACTGGATTGCAGTTGACCACATGTAATTAAAACATAAAACATGGAATTACGATCAAATGCAGTTAGCATAAAATATGTGAAGATATTTAGTATGGAACTTAACTTTAAATATAAACTAAGTTTCATGTTGCATAGTTTGGTAAACTTTTCATTACTAATGTGTTAAACTATAATTATACTCAAATATATTTGTTCTTAGGAGTCACTTGCTCTACTTGAACTATTTAGGGATGTGGGGTTTTTAGCCTCAGTTGATCTAATTTTAATTTTTTCCATGAATACTTCGCATAGATGTGGAACTCTTCTAAAAGGTCCTTTTCTACTGTACGTTTCAAGGTATACTTAATATGGCACTATCTGAAAGTTGTCTCCTACATTTTCAAAATGGAGGAAAAGTCTCAATTATACATTATCTATTGTTTGGTACCTGTATGTTTAACTCTGAATTTATCTATTTTATTTTCCAAGAAAGCTATACTTTTTTACATGCAGATTTCTTTTTCTTTCCTTTTTTTCAAGGCTAGAAATAAAACCCACAGTGCTGTACTTATTAGGTGAATGTGGTGCTTTAACTCATACTGGTGATTATTATTTCAGAAGAAGTCAGATTAAGTTTGAGGCCTACTTTTGAGTGGTTGGGAAAAAGTCTTTTTATGGTGGATACAACAGGTGAAAAAATACTGTACACTTGATAAGAAGTGGAACTAAATCACAGACAATATTTCTAGAATTCCAGTGGTCTGTTTAATGTGATATTGATGATATTTCTGTAGAGATGCACTACAAGTTATTGCAACTCTACACCAATGAGAAAGCAGATTTTTAATAGACTATATTAGATTTGGGAGACATCAGGTGTTATTGTTTGTTACAATACATAAGCCCACTCATCAAATGGCTCATAAAGCTGCCAGGTTTGAGCAAGGCCTAGAATGACATAAGGCTATTTAGCAGACTTAGACTTGAATGCAGTATTTCTGCTTTTAGGCACATAATCAGTCTATCCAGCTGCAGTGGATACTATGGAGGCTTGAGCATAGATCACTAGGTTTCTAGACCCAGACAACTCTGCACACTGCAAAACATAACTTCACAAGTGAAAAATAAATTGTGATATCTGAGGCTGAGTATCTGCCAGGAGTGCATCAAGTAACTGCGCGAGGCACACCAAACCACACAACCAGGGAGACGGAGCACTGACCCACTGCTCACTGGAAGGATAGGGTAGGGTGTGAGAGGCTGGGCTCTAGTGGATAGCGGTAGCATGAATGCATATCATGGATTTGCACAGTAGAGTGGAAATCACAGCATACAGACCTCCCAAATCATTTTGCCAGGGGCCACACATAATGAAAATCTACATTACAAAATCATAGAAGCTTTGGGAACAAAGAAAATGGTCTAGTAAAATTCAACTACAACCTACCAATTGCTACTGCTGAGTGTCTTACCTGCCAAGAACAGAGAATGACAGACAACCTCAAAACCTTAGAATTTTATTTTATGTTTTTGAAGGGAAGCCATCCACTTAGTGTCAAATTGATTGGATAGGATCTGAATCATCATAGAAGCCAAACCGAATTTATTAATAAAAGGGAAACACTTTCCCAATATAGATCAATGAGTTTATATGTAATTACTCAATTACCTAACTGCTGTTTATCTTAAAAGCAAATATAAATTTATTTAAAGACATAGAAAAAGATACAGAAGATACTATGTTTCTTTTTCCTTTGCACCTTGGTTCTCTCTACTGTGATCATTCAGAGTGTTACAGATTCCTCTTCCATAAACGTGAAATCCTACATGGGCCAAGTCCTTCTATTTATACTCAACAGGGCAGGGCTATTGACCGTGGTACTCACTGACAATTAGTACGTGACCCATCTCCAGAGCTTGATGGGCTGACAACATGCTTAGGTCATTTATTGAAAGTTCAGCGGTGTTACTGAATTATTAACTAATGCATTGCACTGATGGACACTATTTGCTGAGATTTAAAACCTTTATTGAACACATAGGTAATATATGGTTCTACATTTTCAATAGCCAGGGCACATACTTTTAAAAACTAAGGGATCTGATTGACTATTTCAGCATCATTCCCGATGGGGCAGTAGATTAATGCACACTTTCAGTCTCTAGAACCTTACACTTTCAAATTTGAGAGTTCAGTTCTAAGAGGAAAAAATCAAAGCAAATAGTAGATCCTGGCACCAAGCTGATCAGGCTCCCAAAGAATGATATTATCTTACTGAACAAAAAACTATTTGAATGTCACAAGAAGACAATGGATGGGGCAAATGAATATTTCATCCCTACTTTGTACTTTCATGCAATAAAAATGATCAAAATACCGCCGAGCGTGGTGGCTCACGCCTGTAATCCCAGCACTAGGGAGGCAGAGGCAGGAGGATTGCTGAGATCAAGGTTTGCCTGGGCTACATAGTGAGCTCAGGACCAGCCTGAACTACAAAGGAGACCCTGTCTAAAAAAAAAATAAGATCAAAATACCTGACACTAAAATTGGTTCTACATTCTATGACCACCCAACCCCAGACCAAGGTCTTGATGTCTTGTAGTCTTTCTCACAAATAATACCCAAGTGCCCAAATCAGTAGCACCTTCCCTTCTCCCATGTGTCCATCTTTCTCTTATAAAGATGTGCTGCAGTCACTCGTTGTCTGCAGTATATCTTATTGTGAAAGTGATTTATATTATTCCTACAAGTGGCTTTTGGGTGTTTGAATTCTAAAGTTTCCGGGAAGCTTGGGGATTTTCCCTCCTCCACAAACAGAGTCAGAATCTTCTGTCCCTGTTATCTGTTTCACAGAGTGGATTATTGGATGTTCCAGTAGCTGAGCTGGAAACAGACAACATAAAACAGGGGTTTAAATTCATAATAAAATTATATTCAGAACTCTTCAGGACTGGCAGTGCTTAGTAGAAAACTTTCTGTTCTACCTGGAAGCAGATGAACTGGATCAAAAATGTGGTGGTTGTGAAGCCACCTTGAAAGCTTTCCTAGGAGGTAGCAATGGGTCGCCATCTTTTACTGTGGGATTTTGAACTCAGTTTTTGGGAAAGATGGGAGAATTATTTTATCTCAATTTAGAATGAACTGCATTTATCCAAGGTTACCTATCTATTTATCTGCATGCTATGTATAATTATGCCTATCCCTATCCCTTTATAATTTATGTCATCTTTCTATATCTGTATCTATGAACATCGGTGGAATAGGCATTTGGCTTTAGAGCTGCTCAGATACGTTCCTTTCCCTTATAGTACTTGCTCCCTGAGAGCTTTGATCACCTTCTTCATGCCTCACCGCCCCCCACCTTGCCCTGTTTTTGCTGCCTCTGGAGGGTGGCATGAGGCTCTGATTTGACGTTACTTTGTGTTCATCTCCTCTTTCAAGAGTGATAGCTACAGTGACATTGGGACTATGGTTCAAGGGATATTTAATTCATACCCACAATATTTTCAAGATCTTTTCTTTTCTCATTCATCTGGTGTCTAGCAATATAGTTTTGGCTGGTCTTGAGCTTACTATGTAGCCTAGGCTGGCGTCTAATCCTAGACATCTTCCTGCCTCAGTCTCCTGAATGCTGTGATTATAGGCCTACTCTGCTAAGAGTATTTAGAGTTGTCATTTGGCAAGATTCTCCTTTTGCATTTTTTTATGAGTGATTTTTTAGAAAGTGTCCATTATTCTGAAACATGAATATCCTGGGCTGCTGTGATAAAATACTTCAATATTTGTTCATTAAAACAAAACAAAACAAAACAAAAAAAGGCTTCACTTTCTTCTCTCACTTTTTTTGTAGCTTTTTCAAAAATTGATCTTATTGGTACCTTTTATCAGTACACTATGATCATATTCCTCATTGAGAGTTTGTACATGTACATGACACATCTTGATTCTCATGTTCTCCCCTTTCTCCTGCCTTTCACACAACTTCTTCCTCCTACATACATAAGCTTCGTTTCTTTTTTTTTTTAATTTTTTTTAACTGTCATGTTTTTTTCTTTGCCTTCATTACTATTCTTGTGTTGATTATAAATTGGATTTCTGGTTCTATACATGAAATACTACCAACTGCTAGGACTTGAAAATGTCAACATTTTAATACTGAAATTTAATCACCAATATTACTACAAACAGCTAACTTGGGGAGAAATAGTCTAAGAAGTCTGACAGGGCCAGGCCTTAGAGGGAGCCAGTGGAGAGGATGAGAACACGTTACACCTATGGCTGGAAGGCATTTGCTTACAGCCTCTAGTGAAGGGTGAAATCACTCAGCCTACATTCACTTCCTCCCCGAGGAATACGATACAGGATACTGGATGCCACCTGATCTAGTAAAGTCTTGCAAGACCTTTGCCATGAATGACTTCCTGATCCATCCTTTTCTTAAGGAGTCTTTGTTCTTTCCATATCCTCTGGCTTCATGATCTCCTTCTCTAGCTGTTCTGAGATTAGAGACCTGAATCACACTCACCCAGTCAATACTGAGACAACCTCAGAAACAACTTAACTGTAGAAAAACACCCTATGCGTCCATGCTTGAGCATCCCATTGATCAGCTGGGAGCACCCCATGACTTACACGTGCTTCTCTCTCGTGCCTATGGGGTAAGAGCTCTGTGACCTTTGTTGTTTCAGTCTCCTCCTGTGTTCATTTCATAAGCACACTTGTAATTTGATGGATTAGTTGCAAGATTATCTCACTCTTAATTCTAAATTTCAGAAACATGAACAAAATTACGTATCCTATTACACGTTCTAAGAATTAAACTGGGATACCATCGAATAATCATTACACTACATACTTTTAAGTTTCTTTATCAAATTTGATGAAAGAAATCTCAAAATGTCTGAATATATATATATATATATATATATATAAAACATTAGTATCATGTTGTATTCTATTATGAAAACAGGTAGTCAATTTTATTTAAATGTGTAAATTTAGTTTGTACCTACACCCATGACAAATAGATTATGTTTAAAGCACTTTATATTGTACTCTTGCTACTTTTTGAAGAAAGTTACATACTGTAATCTTTAATTATGCAATTGAATTCTACATATTTAGAATATTTTTTCTAATAGGTAATAACATTATGGCTATACATATATATTTACAAATAATTCACTATTTATTTTGTACATAAATACTTTTTATGCATTTTGTCTTTAATTTATTCTCCTGATATTATTTTATTATATGACCTTTTTTTTTTTTGAGACAGGGTCTCACTTTGTAGTTCAGGCTGGCCCTCAGCTCACTATGTAGCCCAGGCAAGCCTCGAACTCAGCAATCCTCCTTTCTCTGTCTCCCGAGTACTGTGATTACAGGTGTGAGCCACCACACCCGGCTATATGACCTTTTAAAATGTTTAACCTTTACATTCTTATGTACAATTAGCACATTTAAAAGAATTAAACTATTACTGAAGGGTAATGTACATCCTGAAAATGGAACAAAGCATAAATATGTACAAGGTGTACACATCTCCACCATCACCACAAATAGTTGCTATTTCCTCCGTATGCCTTCTTTTTAGTTTATTAATATATATGGGTGGGGCTTCATGTTGGCTCCCACTCTGTGGAACTGGTACATGTACATGACCTACCTTCTTTCCTTTTCCATCTTGCTATGTCTTCCCTCCTTTCCCCATCTCTTGACTCCCTTCCTCTTTGAGAAAAACGTATCTACTTCCCACTTGCTGTCTTTGATTTTGATTTTTGCTTTGAGTTTCTCACACAAGAACAGTCAAGTGATATTCAAGTTTGTGGGTCTGATTTATTTCACTTAACTTTATGGTCCCATGTTGTATTCATTTTCCTAAAAAGGACACAGATTATCTTTCTTTAAGGCAGAGTGGTTCTTCCCTATGTCCACATTGGCCTTGCTCTTCTGCCGATGGGTGTATAGGCTGCCAACAAGATTTAGCTGTTATGAATTGTCTGCAATAAACACAAGTATACGTTTCACTGAAAACGATGTCTTTAATAGCAATGATCAAAACATTCTTTTTGTATCAAGTTTTCTATCAATCAACTGCACTGTCTCCACTTCTTCTCTCCCCCAGCTTATTTCTGCAGACTTAGAACTTGGCTGTGCCCAAGGCTGCCTGAGGAAACAGAAAATCAAGGCTAATTATTTCTATTCAAGACAAAATAAACTAGAATATGTTACTATGCTAATAACTACACTCAACTCATTACTTGGAAAAAGTCATCAATTGTGTTCACAATTTAATTCAGAGAGAATTAAATACTTTCTGGCTGGCATTACAGCTAGTAATTATCTTAATAAGTTAATTCCATTCTATTCTGAAAAATATTTCTAAGGAGGTATATATATTCTAATAATTTAATAAATAGTAAGTAACCTAGAACATTTTAAATATACAAAATGAACTGGTGATCCAGGAGCTCCTTTAAGAAACCTGAGTGTTTAAAAATGAAATCAGCTGGGAATTTAGGTCAAGTGGTACTGCACCAACCTTGTACACACAAGGGCTTGAGTTCGATGCCTGGTACCGCAAAAACAAAACAAAACAAAACAAAACAAAACAAAACAAAAAAAAACCAGACCTGGGAATGTAGTTTGGAGGTACAGAGCCTGCCTGGCAAGTGTAAGGTGCTAAGTTTGATTCCTGGTCAAAAGAAGGAGAACAAAACATTCATTTTGCTATCTAAATATGGGCTAAACATTTTGGATTTATCGCTGATTTCCTAAGGAAGTTTTGTTTGTTCTGTTTTGTTTTGTTTTGTTTTGTTTTGTTTTGTTTTGTTTTGTTTTTAGACAGGGTCTCACTTTGTAGTTCAGGCTGGCCCTGACCTCACTATGTAGCCCAGGCAAGCCTGGAACTCAGCAATCCTCCTGTCTCTGCCTCCTGCGTGCTGAAAGCTCATATAAAGTTACTGCAAGTTTTGCTCTAAATACCATTAATTTTAATTCTTTTTTTAGATATTTGACTTTTTGTTTCTGTTATCTTACTTTGTAAATAATATAGCTATTTCACACACAATGACCTTATTGAATACTCATGAAGAACTAAATGATTTAGGTTATTCAAAATTTGAATAATACACAGAGGAGGCAGATTAAGAAATACGTATTGAAATGAATACCTCTCTTTATTGGTCAGTGAGAAATATATCCATGATTAAGATCTCAGAAAGAACCTAGTAATTAATTAATGCATGTTCCTTTCACTTACTGGATTCTAATGTTACTAGAGCTTTACACTATTTTCTCCTCAGGGTTGAGCCCTTCACAGAGAAATGTTCAGTTACTTTTGTAGCATGAAAATGTGGGCAGAGGAATATATAGTCAGTCAACTTCTGATTATCCATATCTATTCTATAAAAAATGAAGAGTGAGGGTTTTGTCCAACAACTCTATATGAAACCTCAGTGTCTGTGCTCTACTACTGACCACAGACTGACCCCCCCTCCACTAAGGTTCATATTCAGCTTTTTGCTGAACATTAAAAATGTTTCAATGCATTTATCGCCGAGAAGTACTTGGTCCGCTGGGAACACTGAAGTAGTTCTTTTGAAGTACAGTACATTTTCACATTATTTCCTGTATCTATCTCTGTCTTTATCATAAATTACATTAAGGGTATTTTATTTATCAATTTTTTTTCTAGTGGTAATGTATTTATTTTAGTAAAGTTTATTTTACTCTATCAAAATAATTTTAGAATTTTGCACACTTTCATATTATATATAAGATTATTTAAGAAGTAAAAAGAAGTAAACAAATTTGTTCTCAGCATGACTTGGTTTATACATGTTAATCTGAAATATTATCTAATCAATATTTATTTGCATCAGATTATTTATAAGCTACTTATATTTATAAGTAAAGCTTGTATGTAGTGCATCCAATTAAAATATTTTCCCCATAGTAAAAAGTAAAAATGTTCATGATAAGCCAATGAATAAGACAAATATCTTAATCTTATGAAACAGAATTAAATATAATTACTGATAAAAGTATTACATGGTAAAATAAAACAGGATAAAAGAACAAATGAATGTTTTGAATAGTAATTTTGTATGTGACTAGGTCAGTTATTTCTGATGGAGTGAGGACCTCATGAAGAATAGAGTGAAGTGAGAATGAAAACCGCAGGGTGTCCAGAAGAAAGATGGATAATTCATTTAAAGGGATATAAATAGATTAGGTCCCAGTGTAGCACTGAGTATGTCTTAGGAAAAAATAAAGATCACCAGCTTCACATGAATGAACACAGAACATGTACCACCATCTTTGATACATTCTAGAGAAAAACTCTGGAAAACTCTCAAATTTTGACTGCAATACCATTTTTTCCATAATACATAGGTAGTTTGTGACTTTGACAGTTTACCTTTTCAGATTTTTAAGGACCTTGTAGTGTGGATTCTATTTTTATACTTATGTTAATCATTTCTCTTGTTTTCTGTGTAGTCCGTGCATCTCTGTGGATATGTGTATGACTTCTTTGCCAAAACTTGGATAGTTAAACTCGTGCTTTGAAAATACTTTCTGTGCACCTGAGCTGTGAGCTTTCAATTAGGCACGTTTATCTCAAATTGAATTTCAAAACGTAACAAGTGTTAGTGAGAGTTTAAGGTTTATTAATTCCCACTCCTGGATGCTGCAACTTTCAGTTGCAAATTGTGTACATATATCTACCTATATCCCGGATTTAAAAATAGAAGAACAATTAAAATGGGCATTGAGGAACAGCCAGAATTATCTGTTAAGAAACATTGCCAAATTTCACTATACATGACCATTTTATTTTTTCATAATTTTTATAGTTATGTTTATTTTTTCACTGAGGACTCAAATTCCTTGTCTGATTTTCCTTTTTTAAATTTTCTATTTAAATATTTAAAACTCACATTAGGGAAAATAGCAAAGAAAGCTAGACCTTTAATGATTTGACTCTATCTGGATATACTCTAGAAATATTGATAATATCTGATATTCTTTCCATAATGATTGTCTTCCCATCAATCCATGTATGTGTTGATCAGCTTTCTTACTGCCCATATTAGCTGAACACGTATCAAGGTATGAAATTTTACTATAGACAAATAGAGGCAAATAAGGAAAACACTACTGTTTTCTTGAGAATATCAACTATGAAAATTTTAATTCAAGTATCTGTCTCAAAGAGGGTGAAACCTTACAGGCAACTTACTTAGGATTTAATGGGGTTGAGTTAGAGTTTGAATATATAATGCATATGAATGTAAACACATTTAATTAATGGATTTTCCTGAAACTCCCCAAATGAAATATTAATGATTTAACATTTGGATGGAGAATCAGTTTTCTCTTTTACTTCATTGAATTAATACTGCTCTTTTGTATATTACCCAAACACCAAAGAGAATTATAATTAACTTTCAATACTACAAAATGATTGTTCAATCATGTAATTGTTAGTTATTGCTGCTCTTAATATTTTCATTGTTTTAAAACATACAACTAGTGTATTCTTGCCGGGTGTGGTGGCTCACGCCTTTTAGCTCACGCCTTTTAGCTCAGTTGTAGTTATTAAGAGTGTTTCAACTAAAGCAGTTAGAAATTTCAATGAATAATCAATGTTTTCATTTAGTTTATGAGATTAGAGTAAATATCAATTTCTCTCATGGCCTTTCACTATCTTTTAAAAATCTCAAAAGTGATAAACAGAAGACTCTACTGACATGATTATTCAGTATGTCTTAATTATGACACCTTTTTCTTAGCACAAAAACCAAAGCATACATTTTATAATGTATCTTTCAACTTTTTCATACTTTCAAGGTATACAGCTGTACATAAGATTATATAAATTTATACAGTTTACATTTTAAGGACAAAGACAAAAATTTAAATGTTTGAGGCTAAATGTACTGCACAGCACACCTTGAATTAAAGTAAAAGAAGGTCCTAAGCATGTGAGCTCTAATCTATCATTTCATTCAGTCTTAGTTTTAACACTTGTGTTCATACACTTTCCCATTAGAGTAGAGGGACAGCATCCTGAGCTGCGCCAGGGATCATTAAAATGTAAGGCTGATTGTTCCTACAAAACTGTCTTTACAAAGGAAACAAAGAAATATGGTGACTGTTTCTAGCAGATGCTATACTAAGGAAAGACAGCTTCTTAAGCAATATCTGAGTGTGTTCTCATCCACTTCTTTTATTGGATCTATTATTGTGGAACTTCTGGCTCTTCTCTGAGTACGGATGCCCTTGAAAAGTAGGTGTTTTGAGCTGATTGATACCACAGAGGCTGTGGAGACAGTGAACTCAAGACTCTCCCAAAAGGGGTGCTCCAGTGCTGCCTCAGAGATACATGGCAGACAGGATGGCATAAGAAGAGTGGAGGTGTGGGGGAGCATTTTGAAGGGCACTAAAATGTCAGTGTGTTTTTTACTGTAATGTATTTTTAAAATTTATATGTCCACCGTATTTTTGATCACATCATGTATTTATAAGAGAAGCAAAAAAAAAAAATACTACCTGAGGATGACAATACACTATTTGAGTTAAAATATACACTATATCTTAAATAAAATGCATAGTAACAACCATGTAAGCATTCCACTTTGTCTTCATATTTTCCTATATGAAAAGCTATACAATTTGAAAATGTTTAATATTAATAACAAATGTCTGACATTCATTCCAATAAGATATATATATATATATATATATATATATATATATATATATATATATATACACACACACACACACACACACATATATTTTTGTTTGTTTTTTTGTTTTGTTTTGTTTTGTTTTGGTTTGGTTTGGTTTGGTTTTTGAGACAAGATCTCGTTTTGTAGTTCAGGCTGGCTCGGAGCTCACTATGGAGCCCAGGCAAGCCTTGAACTCAGCAATCTTCCTGCCTTTGCCTCCTGAGTGCTGAGATTACAGTCATGAGCAACCACACTCCACATAACTGTGTTGGTGTTTTTTGTTTGTTTTTTAATAAACTGGATTCACCTTTCTTCTTTCTCTTCATGTGGAGAATAAAATCCAAATAGAAATCCATAATGTCACCATCTAGAAGTAGCCCTCGTATATGCTCACTTGAACCTTTCAGATCTCGCCTTCTTTCTCTACTTGCTTCCAAGTCAGAGCACCGTCCGGCTTCCCTCAGTGTACATCTGTGAGTCCTGTGAGCAGCTGTTATGAGACGGCCCAACATGTGCTCAACAGCAGGATCCCTGGCACTCGTGCTTTAATTTTCCATGCACGAGGGTCCCTAATGTGATCTCTGGCATCTAAGAACCCATTTCTTCTCCAATGATAATGCCACTGTTAACAATGTGCTGGTTTACTCTTTTTTATTTATTTATTTTTTTCCCCTTTTTGAGACAGGGTCTCACTCTGTAGTTCAGGCTGGCTCAGAGCTCACTAGGTAGCCCAGGCAAGCCTCGAATTCAGCAATCCTCCTGTCTCTGCCTCCTGAGTACTGGGATTATAGGCGTGAGCCACCACGCCCGGCTGGTTTACTCTTTTTTTTTTTTTTTTTTTTTTGCTTTTTGAGACGGGGTCTCGCTTTGTAGTTCAGGCTGGCCCTCAGCTCACTATGGTGCCCAGGTAAGCCACCCCAGCTGGTTTACTCTTAATGCCAACATTATGTGAAAAAGCTCACAGCTTCTCTGTTGACATTATGAAATGTATGAGAGCAATAATTTTTAATTCCTGGCATGTCCCAGGCCTCTTTCTTGTGCCAACTCTCTTCATGATGGCTGGATTTCCAGTTTGGTCACAGGAAAACACTTCTCCCGCCACTCTTTTCTTACTGACTAAAGTTCAGCCTAATCCTTGGGCGACAGTTGGGCCAAAGTTTTCTTTATGTATCTGTCGGGGAATAAATCCTTCTAGACTTTGAAGACACCCCTTTACCTAAAGAATTCGGTCACAATCAGAATGTAACTTCTATAAAACTGCACTAAGGTTCTGGGCATGGTGGCTCATGCCTGTAATCCCAGCACTCAGGAGGCAGAGGCAGGAGGATTGCTGAGTTCCAGGCTTGCCTGGGCTACATAGTGAGCTCAGGGCCAGCCTGAACTACAAAGCGAGACCCTGTGTCAAAAAAAAAAAAAAAGAAAGAAAGAAAGAAAGAAAACTGCACTAAGGTCTAATTAATGTACAAAGAGCTATAGATGTACTAGGCATACGGTTCATGTGCTTGGTGTTACTAATGTTTAGTTTTGGAGAAAGCGTAAGGTCTACAGATGAAGTCATGGATGATTTCAGTAAGCCCTCACATCACAATATAAAATCATTAAACTGTTGAATTAGTCTCCTTTACACAAAAGTGTTTGTGGATAAGGTTAGAAGGGGTTGTGAAATACAAACTCTTTTCTGTCTCTTTTCATTAAATATACAGCTTGTTCTTTTTTTCTTCTCTAAATTCTTGTCTTACTCCATATACATCTATGAACACTTACTCAATTTGCATTTAAAATATATCTGGCCATTTATACCAAAATGGTGGTTTTTATGTCAAATTACATCTGTCCCATTATTCATTTTCTTTAAACAATTTTATCCAACACCTTCAGGATGCTCATTATATCTATTTAACATCCTACAATAAAGATACAAGTCAGGAGGACAGTCATATCAAGGGTCACCTGAAGGGGTAATCTTTTGGGTTCTCTTGAGTATCTCCTCGCATATCATTGGACAGAGACCTATGCATCTTACTCTGCCTACAGCACGACAGTCAAGTCATCTCTTTAGGTCAGAAGGAGGGTAAGAGAGACAGAGACTAAGCGTTAAGATGCAGTCTGGTAATAACCAGCTCACTGTTCCATTGTTGCCTTAGAAGTTACAAAGTATAGCATCACTCAAGAGAAAAATGCTCTTCTTCAATATAAATATATTCATTCCATGAGGCAAACATATTTAGGAGCTGTTATATAGCTTGTTTTCTACATAGACTTGCACATGTTAAATTATGTGTGTGCATTATTCTATTTTAGACAATTATTTTTTGGTAGATTTTCAAGTTACATTTATTTCGTGTTTTATGTAAAGTATTTTATCAGTATAACTTTTTAGTTGTACATGTAGTTAAATATATAAAAATGTGATAATCTTTTAATAATGGTAGTGTAAAATACATCCTTTCCTCTTTTCAGGTTCATGGTTTTTATTTCCAAATAATTTTCAGATATAATTTAGCCATGTCCAACAGAGGTTTCTTATTATAATTTTATAATTATTAGGATCAGAATTCTTTCAATTTTCAAAGCTAAGAAAAGAGAATTATTTTTTGAACCATATAAATGAGAAAAAAAACAATTTAAAATGATTATTTAAAATGTTAGATTGGTTCTTTTAGGTTATAGCATTCTCATTATACATGTGATATTTTCAAGTTAAGACTATATATTGCTATTCTTCATTTTTTAAAATTTATGTATTAAGAATATGTATCTAAAAGTAATTTGCAGTAATGGTCCCTCTGAACTGTATCAACACCCTGAATATTAACTTCTTTTTTCTCCATAAAGGAAAGCATTTCTTTCTTACCTATTACAGTGAGATCATTTTCTCTTCAACTTTATAAAATGCATTCCTATGATAATTTGATATTCCAGTGCTAATGCTGCATAGGTTTTAGATATTTGGTTTAAGTTCTGTATGCATTGCCTTGATTTTTCTGACATGAGTACATTATTGCTGCTACAATTTCTGAAGACCTTACACTCCATATTCTTTGTCCTTTAAATACATAGTCCCATGTGGCACTATCCAGGGAGCTTCCAAACCTTCAGCATCTACATTCATTACCTGATTAGTCCTTCTCATTCCAAAGCTTCCAGCCCCTTAAGCTGAGTAGCCAGCAGTTCCTCAGGTTCCCTAGCCTGCAGATGGTTATTGCAGTACTCTCCAGGCTATGATCATGTGATCCAGATGAATACATCACTTCCTACAGTGTCCACACATTCTATTGGTTCTATCCCTCTAAAGACACCTAGATAAGAGAATGCTCCATGGGATGATGTGAAATGCAGTATTAATGAACTTTTTATATTTAAACAAATAGAACATTATTAACCTTAACCGAATACTTACTTGAAAAAAAATCCCTAAACAATAATCCCAAACAATATAGACTCTTTCACATTTCTATAAAGACTATGGTGTTTAAAATATCTTTATATTTACTGAACTATTCAATCTTTGGTAGAAACTTTTGATAATTCTTAATGCAACTAGGCATTTAAAAATTCAAGCGTTTCTTCTTTACATTTTCTATTATTGTGTCATAAATTTAATCTACTATATGTTAGTCACAGTCATTTAAAAGTGTAAAAATATTCAGGAAATTTCCATTTTTAATGTATCAATAGTCTATGTCAAATTACAGTTTGGATGACAAGTAGACTTTTCAAAAAATTAAAAATTCCTGATCTTTCTAAATGTAGGATCACTGGTCTCTCTTTTAAGTTCTTGTAGTTATTAACTCATACTTTCATCTGATTCTACATGTATTTGCATTCACCATCTATAGCCATATCTTATTTTAGACTGTAGGAAAAAATACTGAGAAAAATCTTGGCGTATAAATTTTAAATGAAATAGACTCAGATTTTAAATAAAGTAATGGCCAATTATTTGTGCTTCTATTTGTCACAGAACTTTTCATATCTATTATCCTTCTGCACTTTCTTTCCTATGCAGATATTATTCATGCTTTGCTTAATGCTGTGTTTCCAACAGGTCCTGCTGAATAGTTGTTGAGTATTCTTAGTATTCTTTTCACAAAGCTTTCTACACACACAGAAGTCTGTTCCAATATTTTCAGGTCACTGGATGGGGAAAGGAAACACTCCTGTCAGGAGATGGGGACAGCTCCTTCTCCATGTCAGCGTGACCATTCTCTGTAATTCACTAGGCAGTGCTAGTTTGCTACTAGTAACTTCTTAGTGAATCACCACCCCAAGCTGCTTGATCACATTAGAATACAGGAAGCTCTATTACACAAATGGAGTTTCTGGCTTCTCTGAAAATTAGATACATATTGCTTTATTTTGCTGTGTTTAGTAAAAAGGTAAATAAGCGACATTGCCATAAATAATAGGATAAGTCGGTAATAAGACATTGAAAATACTTTAGCAGTGACATTGAACTCAAACCACAAACATCAAATATTTCCCTGGGTCACATGCAGTGAGGCAGGATTATTTCGAGCCAAACATAAGATACATAATATGGCCAATGATATAAGTAACAAAGCTTTAGTTTTAGTGTTTATTTCTGTAACATTTTTAAAAGCAACAAGCTTTTTTAATGGGCTGCAAGTAAAACTTTTAAAAATTATTCATTATGGCTGTGCTTGGTAATTTGTATATGACAAAATATCTAGAATGAATGTTTAGATAATTTTCTCCACATAGTGTTTTCTTCTCCATACCTTTCAGCATTTATTTCAGTAAAAATTTATAAAATAGCTAATCAAATATCATACATCACCCTAGGTATTGGTGTGTTCACCAAAATATCATTAAAATGAATTTAAGACTTTAAAGCCAAGGGATATAATCTCACCAGAGATGAAAGTTCACAAAGCAAATGTGAAAACCCCAGACTTTGTCCCAACACCCTTCTGACATATTTTGGTCATGCCCATAGTTTGGAATATCAGGATTCATCTACCTTTAACTCTCCAAAAGATGCTCTGAAGAAAATTGAAGAATGGATAAATTATCTAGTTCATTAGGGTTTTCACAGATTGTCTTTGGAAGTGTTTCCAATTTATTGGGATTACCAAATATATCTGATTATAAAAGGAAGAAATGATATGGAATGATTATATCTGGCAAAGCTACCTTTTTAGATAGTCTGTTATTTAGCGACAGTTTTGCAGACTTAACATTTTGGTGAACTTTTAGGTTAACAGCGACTTTTTCTTTCTAAAGCTAATGTTAAACTCTGTATATTTTATTCTGGGAAAAGCCAAAATACTTCCACCCAAAAGAAAAGGTGACATTTTCATTTCTTACAGCCTGCTAAAAATACCACCCGAGCTAGTTTTAATCCATGTCAGTGAGTTATGCACAGATTGATTTTAAATGTAGCATTTTATTGTCACAGAAGGAAAAAAACAGCATTTCCCTCACAGCGCGATTAAATAGATATGTAATGGGATTTTAGTGACAGAGTTGAATTTGTCTACATATTTGTTACTTACGGTCTATGAAATTTCCTTTTTACACTCACTGTGTGCTTAAAATATCAACTTTAAACACCCTGAAGGGCAGGTGCTGAAATGGCAGACAGAGACATCGCCCCATCTGGGAAAGGTTAGCTCCGCATTGCCATGCTTCCCGTAACCTTAAAAAGCCGTAACTTACATTCTCTTTAGTTCTGTTTTAGACTTTAAATACGACTTAGCAAAACATTTGCTAACGACTCAAACATACAGGAAAGAGTAATGTCTTATTTTCACAAAACAATTAATCATACACTACATAGTTGTAATGATTTCACAAGCTGAGAATCAATTTTGCATATGTGTGTTTATGCCCATGTGTGTCAAAACTCCTCACACAAGAATGCTGTTGGCCTATTCCAAGGATTTGTAAATATGATAAATAATTTTGAAAGAGATATATAAAAGCTTTCATTCTATTTCAGTTTAAATAAGTTTTATTTCAGATGGAAAAATTTGACAAATCCGAGACTACATTACATAAATGTTGAAAACTACTGGTTTTCAGTGTTCATTTGATATCATTTTAAAGCGATTTTTCTTGTTAGTATGGAAACAAGTTAATTAAGATTGTTACAAAATGTATTCTTCCATTTCTTTTAGTTCATATGTGCTTTTATTAATATGATCAACTTTATTTTAAACTTTTGCTAAAATATATCCTGCTGAACTAATAAATCATATTTACTTCTGACAAAATGTTCTCCAGTTTAAACTTGAAATGTTCCACCCTTTTCCTCAGTCAGGTACTCACATATGATTTCAGAATTCTACCTTTCATAATATTTTGTTTCTGCATGTTGCCATGCACATTCACGTTGCATTTTATTAGTCTGTCAAAGAAAAAGAACTTATTTGAATATGTTTCACCACATTTACACACCTCACTCATTAATAATAGCTATCCCTTCAGGAGGCAGAGACAGGAGGATTGCTGAGTTTGCGGCAGCTTGCCTGGGCACCATAGTGAGCTCAGGGCCAGCCTGAACTACAAAGCGAGACCCTGTCCAAAAACAAAACAAAACAAAACAAAATAGCTATCTTTGAAGCAATTGTATTTTTATGTTATTTCCAGGGACTGCATGGATGGCTGGAAAAGTTATGCTATTTTCTCAGAAATTTTCTTAGTACTTCCGGTCCTTTTTATTTATACATATACATAATTACTTTAAAAACTTTGCTATAAAAGTTACATGATGTTTACACTGTGGGTAAGTTTATTAATGATTGGCTATTTTAAAAACTAAAGACAAGGACTTTCCATTGCTCTGATAAAATGCCGTGGGCTTCTTAATATCCAAGTAGAAGACTATTTAGTTCACTATTTTGAAATCTGAGTGCCCAAACATGCCACTCCCCACATTCAGCCTCCATGGGGATTTTCCTTAGTTGAATCACCATGGGATACAGGACACCATGGCAGGAATTTAGCAAGGGAATGAGCTCACACAGAGAGACAGGAAGACAGCGGCTGGAGATAAATCAGTCTTGGTATTTAACAGTGCCAACTCAAGAATTAACAAGAGTCCTAAGCACTTCCTGCATCGTTTCAAAGGGCAGCATTCTCAGTGTCTTAAGAACCTGGTAAAGTTCCTCTAGAATTGCTGGGCTGAAACCCAGCACCTATCTGCCACATGAATTGTGGGTGACCCCCTTGAATTATCTCTCAACTATAGCTAATGTGGCATTATTATGATAGAGCATTTAAAACATAATTGTAACCCATACACAAAAGTTACTGAGCAATTAAATCGGATACATACTAAAAATAATTATTCTCATGAAATGAATTTCTATTTCAATTAAGAAAGTTACTTCCTTAATGAGAGCAAAATAAAGCAAATTTGATACTAATATTTATCCATTTAATATGTCTTCATGTTTGTGACATTTTAGATAATTAAAGATATGACATATTGAAATTTATGAGAATCTTTTAATCTGTTATTTTTAAATTGAAAAATACTTTGTCATTCAAATGCAATTCATCCCTCAGTTAACTTCCATTTATGAGATAGAATAATCAAAAGACAGTGAAGTAGCTGTTGGCTTCTTTAATTCTTGTTTTCCCAATTTCTTATTTTGGGGCTGAGTACATAGCTGTATATTTAATTTTAGTAGCCAGAGCCAAGAAAGAATGACTATGAAGTTATAGCATATCCTCAAAGTTAAAGGTTAATTTTCCAGATTTTATAACTTCCAAAACATTAATAAATTATCCTAAGACCCTACTGTGAAATAACCCAATATAATTATTTATATATTGCCAGTCATTCCCAAATAGTACACTAGCCCATCAAACTCTCAGTATTTAACAAATATTCTCATGTTGCCTTGTTATAATGATGGACAGTATAAGACTTTGTGGGTAGAATATGGAAAGGAATCAAAACAAATCATTAAATAGGAAGCACAACTCAATTATGTGATTTAGATAGAAGATGACAGTCCAAATTTAGAGGTTCAAAATAGATAGTTTTAGAAGATAACTCCAGAGACGTTTCATGAAATAGACAGTGACTGCCAGGTTTCCCAGTGTTTGGGAGTACGCTAGAAGCTAGAACACACTCACCATGTAAAAGTTGCTCATGTTTCCAAATCAGTGCTTAATGGAGTGAGCTTGATTTTAGAAAGAGTGAAAAAACTGAGTGTCTAGATTTATTGTGTCTTCACCTTGAAAAATCATTGACTTTGTTAATGTGGGGTCACATTCAGCAGAGAAAGCTAATCTGAGATGACCTTAAGTTGTTTCCAGAATTATATAAGGTAAATATTCCACAACAATTAGTTTTAGAGCAGAAGAAAAAACATTCCATTTACAGACTTAATTATAAAACTAGCTATTATGTTGTAGGCTTAGAAAGACAAACTATAGATAATTATTACTGAAAAGTTTTTATCTAAAAATTTCCAACTCTATATAAAATTGAGTTCCCATGTCTGTAGTTGAAAATTCAGTTATTAACTGTGTACTGCCACTCATGTTTTTCAATGTTATAAGAAGTGTTCTTTATTTGTTAATGCTTTTATAATGTTTTTATGGATTTGTGAGAATAATATTAGAGTATGAGCAATTTAATTTTTATGGATTTATACTCAGCAGAAAATAATACTAGATAAATTTAGAATAACATGTTGATGCTCATGCACCATGTAAAGTAGTAAAGTACTGTTACAGTTTGAGATTTTGAGTTATATAATTTCTGGAAAGAAACTGGTAACAGTACATGGTTTTTGAAAAGCATATATATATATATATATATATATATATATATATATATATATGATAGAAGTATGAGAAGTCACTGTGAAAAGTAAGAATATAGAACATGTGGCTGTATTAAAAGCCATTTAGCATGCACTAAACTTTCTGTGATACTGGAAATATATCAAAAAAGCCCTCCTTTCATTTTAAGAACTAATCCTTTGAATTAAATGATACTCCAAGTCTCACTTTTAATCTTGACTTAAACAACTACAGTAATAAAATTCTTTCTCCTTCCTTTTTTTCTTTCTTTGCTTCCATCTCAATCTCCTTCCCTTTCACTGCATTACTTCTTCCATCCTGAGAGCATAGAATTTGTATCTAAAATACACCAAAAATCTCACAACACTACACTTCAAAAATAACTGAATAACAAATGGGCAAACGAATTGAATAGACATACCTCAAAGAAGTACAAATGGCCAGTAAGTACATAGGGAAATTCTCATCTACTTTAGTTGTTAGGGAAATGGAAAATTAATTATGAGATCTCATCTTACTCCAGTAAGAATGACAATCAGCAAAAAACACAAATGTAACATATGTTGGCAAGGATATAAGCAAAAGGAACCATTCTACATTGTTAGTAGGAATGCAGACTGGAAGAATCACTATGAAAATCAGTAAGAAGATTCCCCAAAACACTAATTATAAAAATTCCATTTGCTTCAGCAGTAGGTCTTCTCGACATATTCTGAAAAAGCCCTTTCTAGTCTTTGAGCTTCATATTCTATGAATCCTTTTCTCTGTCTTCAGAGTCCAAAACTTTACATAATTCTTTTTAGTTTTGTTTTTTATATTATTTTCACTTTTTGTTCTTCCTCTATCTTTTGCTATTAAAGTTTCTTTCTGAGTATATTTTGCTCCAGTTCCACCTGTGCAATTTCAGATAATCTTGTATCTGGAAATTTTTCATACATTATGCCCTGTAACGGTATTTGAAGAAAGTAAAGTTTTCTCAACACTGATTTATAAATAATATTTGTAAGTAGCATCATGAAAGTTCAGTTTTACAAAGGGCAACATGCAGTGATCTCTTTAAATAAAATTTTAATTCTATTTTAAACTAAGGACAATAATTATAATGCAGTAAGCTACATACACACAAAATCAGGATATACTGAACTACAAAAGTTGTTTCTGTAACCACATACGGTATTAATAAAGCACACATTTCCATATGGCAAAATATTCACACTGTTTTAATGTAGCACTACACCTAAATGCTTATCTGTCCATCACCCTTTTCAGCATTCTAATCCCTACACCTCAAAGCATATATTTTCAGAATCTTTAATCTGACGTAGGAAAATGTGTGTTCCTAAAACTTAATAAACAACCAGATATAATTTTAAAATCTTCTAAATTAAAATGCTTTTGAACAAATTAGCACTGATATCTAACATTTAGATTCTCAAAACTAAAAATAATAATGTTGCAAAATTTAGAACAGACAATAAAACACATTATCTTTTAAGATAAACATTCTTAGAAACACTTGTAATTTCCTATATTGTGCATTTAAAAAAAATACAAAATAGTTCACTATCTTTAAAAACCTCTCAGACTACTGTTTCTGAACCTTCAGAAAACAGTATATAAATAGCATGTCTTAGCTGTCACAGGCAAAGTGGGCATTTGGTGTTTGCATATGAAATAGCTAGTATAATCTTTTTCAAGGTTAGCTGTTTACCAACATTTAACATGTTGAAAATAAGTTGTTCTGCTCTGTAATCTCACCTGTCCAACACTTGCATGACTTAAACCCAGCCACAAATTATTCTGCTACTACATAATATTTATGTTAAATATAAAAATATCTCATTTTTTAATTTTTATGTATGTATGTATGTATGTATGTATGTATGTATGTATGTATGTATGTATTTTTTGAGGCAGGGTCTCACTTTGTAGTTCAGGCTGGCTCTGAGCTCACTATGTAGCCCAGGCAAGCTTCGAACTCAGCAATCCTCCTGTCTCTGCCTCCTGAGTGCTGGGATTACAGGCGTGAGCCACTGTGCCAGGCAAAAATACCTCATTTCTTATCTCTAAGATAAGCTGAAATTTCAGAAAAATTTTTTCTGTCCCAGTATTCCTTGATAACTCTTCCTCGCATATCTTGAGTAGTGTGTATCCTGAGCTTTTTCTCTTAAAACAATGTTTATTACATTTGCCAAACTCAGAGATTGTTAATCAGAGTAATCTCTTTATTTCAGAAAAGTGTCGACTTGTATTAAGATATGCTTTCAAAAATATTCAGAAATGTTAAAAGAATGAATAGCTTACAGAATATGCAAGTCAAACTTATCTTTCCCCCTACTTCTGTGTCTTTCTCTACTCTTTATTGTTGACATTCCTGGATTTTGTAAAACATATTCATAGATGATTTTAAGTAGAGAGTTATTTAAAATAATAGTTGTTTTACATGTAAAATTAACTTCAAAACCATTGTAGTATAATGATAATTAGTATAGAAATACTTTTCAAAGCTAACATCTGAAAATAAAAATATTCTCTGAAGTAAAGTGTTACCAACTGCATACTGAAATATGCTCTTATAAAGGGTGATCAATTTGACACAGATTTACTTGGAGGAGAAGGATTTGACACAAAGTTTAGTTATGTAAACCAGGCTGGCCTTGAACTTGCTGTTTGGCCCAGATTTACCTAATACTTTGTGATCCTCCTGCCTCAGCTTCTCAAGAGCTGGAATTCCAGGGTTTCACCACCGTGGAAGCTCAAACCCACCTGTTCATGTCAAAAGACCCTCAAATAAACAACATTAATGTGAGCTTTATGTCTGGAATTTTGCTTCTGTTCACATGTTTGATCCCTTTTCTGAATACAAATGTCCTAAAGATTGTTATAGATGACTGAGATATGTATTACAGTATTTACAGGGAACTAATAATGAAATTTTTGTCATTATTGAAAGGAATCAGTGCACTAGTGCTGTCATACGCAATACCAAAACATATAAAATATTCACCACAAGACTAAATGTTGCTGCCCATAAAGCATGAATTTAAAAAAAATAAACACTGCTTCTTTGTTAAATTTAAACATTGAAAATGAGTCATGGAATGTTAAGTAGTTTATCAAGATTGTAAAACAGAAATGTAATGAAGATAAATTTCAAACTATGTATTGAGACTTCAGAAGCCACACTTACATATTGTATAATCATTAGGACTCTATCCAACCAGCACTAATTAGGAAAAATATGGCTTGCCAGTGTTCTATTGTTTCCATTTTGTTTAATTTTTACTCAGTATTGAATGCAAATTTTCCCTGCATCATTTTGTTTTGGAATAGGCATAATACTAGTTATTGAATTTAAACTTATATCCTTAGAATACCATGTGGTTGAAATCACACCATGCATAAACTTTACAGATAACCTTATTGAATGTATTAGAAATTCATTTCATTGTTGAATAAATCACTTATTTTTAGCACCAAATACTACCCCATTGTTTGGAAGCACCACTACTTTGTAATTCACTTACTTGTTGAATAATGCTTTTATTGAAGTTTTGGAAATGACAAAGAAAGTTCTTGTGAACTTGTATATATGGTTATGTGTGGATGGAGGTGTCCCACTCCTTACATAAATATTAAGGAGGAAGATTTATTTTGTTAATCTCTTCTCGAGATGAGAACTTCTGTTGCAACCTTCCTCTTTTCTTCCAGAATCTTCCCAAGAACCACCTTAAATGTTTACATTTGTACCACAGTTCCCTCAAGTCAGTTTAGCTTTCTCTTCTGCTTTGTCTTTCTACCAAGTTCATCAAGCCTGCTTGAGTTTCTATCCATCACCCACTGCCAAGCAATTTCAATCCTAAAGCAACCCGTTTCCCAGAACCAAATTCTGTACTGGTTTTCTTGAGTTGCTCTAACAAGATACTACAGCCAGGGTGACTGAAAACAATGGTGACAAAGCTACACACAGTCCTGACAGCTGCACACTCGTGCTTCTGTGGGAGGATCTTTCTCAGGCTCCTCCAGAGGCTGGGAGTGCCGGGTGCTCCGTGAGTTCCACCCAATTCACCCATGAGAAGTGATAAACCACTCCGGTATGAGAAGCTGAAAATGTAAGTTAGTCCTACAATGTATGATAGGTACTGTAAAATCGAAAGTATCCTAATGGAAAAGGTGGGGGGGTAAGGGTAAATAATGAGGGGAAAGAAAAAATTGTAATGGTTTAAAAAAAAAAGGGAAACTAATTCATGTACATGGTGGTCTTGTAAGGTGGGCAGGGGAATAAGAAAAAAGTAGAATTATGTTGTATCATATACTGGCATGAATTCTCAATGTTGAGTGTGATCATGATGCATATATAAAATGTACCTATATCACAATAAAAAAAAGTGGTAAACCAGCACTGCAAATAATAACTATATCTTATTAGTTTGCCTAAAATGTGCTTATTAATGATATAAAACTTATCCAAATGTTTAGTTTTATCCATTTTCCAGCCTTTTTTTTTTTTTTTTTTTTTTTTTGAGACAGGGTCTTGCTTTGAGTTCAGGCTGGCCCTGAGCTCACTATGTAGCCCAGGCAAGCCTCAAACTCAGCAATCCTCCTGGCTGTGCCTCCTGAGTGCTGGGATTACAGGCATGAGCCACCATGCTGGGCCATTTTCCAATTTTTCTATTACAATTCCTTAATTCTTGTAAATCCAACTTATTTGCTTCTTCATTTTTTAGAAGTTTTATCTTCTATGTTGAAGTACAAATTTTTTCTCCAACCCAAAGAGCTCCTCTTTAAAACAAATTCTATCATTCACTGGTGCAAAAGTATCTTTAACTCACCCTGATAATTAGAAATATTTTTGTGGGCTTAGGATTCTACAATTGAGTTTTTTGTTTCTTTTGGTTTGTACATTTTTTGTTTGATTGTGACTTTCAGCAAAGATGTTCTTCTATTTTTTTCTTGATTTTACAGTTTATAGTAAAAGGGAAATTATGGACTTTTACTGCTTATTTAAATGACTGTCTTTTTTCTGTGTTGGTTTTGAGTATTTCCTCTTTTATTCTTTAGTTGGTAGCAGTTTAATATGGTATGTCTTGGTCAGTTTTCTTTGAGCTTATGTTTACTTGCTGAGCTGCTTTCTGTAGTTTAAAAAACTCTGTGAATAGCATTTCTTTGAAAAAAAAAATCCTCTTGTGCCCTCTTTTAATCCTCCTTTCTGTCTTGACTTCAACTTTGCAAAACTCAGGTTTTACAACTAACTGTTAATATTCCTCATGCTCTATTGTATTTTATGTTCATAAGTTTTCATCTTTTTTGTTGACTTTGAATTTTTTTTAATCTTTTTGGGTTTACTAGCTCTTTTCTGTTCTGTGTATTCTCAGTTATGGTCACATGGCATAGTCTTCATTATAGATTTTACATCTGTTTCTGTGTGTTTGCTTCTTGATTTGTGTTCAAGAAAATACTTTAAGTATGATAATGTTTGGAAATATTTTCATAGAGTAATTTTTGTGTCTCCATTTTATTTTATTTTTTTGTTTTAAAAAGTATCCCAGACACTGTCTGTTAATGCTGGTCTATAAATAAAGTGATTTGTTTTCCTCTGGACTATTTATTACACTTTCGTGCATCTTTGTACAATTACTGTTTAAAATTTCACATGTAGAAAACTATAATGGAAGTTATTGTAGTATCTGCTTTAAAATAACATTATTCAGATGCTGTATCTTCCACATTTAATTTATTTCTCTTTTTCCTTGTCTCATGCTTTGTTGGCATTTCATGCTTTCGACTGAGGTCTGAGGAGCCTTTGCATGTTTTTTTTTTTTTTTTTTTTTTTTTTTTTTTTTTTTTTTTTTTTTTTTTTTTTTTTTTTTTTTTTTTTTTTTTTTTTTTTTTTTTTTTTTTTTTTTTTTTTTTTTTTTTTTTTTTTTTTTTTTTTAGACACGGTCTCGCTTTGTAGTTCAGGCTGGCCCTGAGCTCACTATGGAGCCCAGGCAAGCCACCACGAACTCAGCAATCCTCCTGTCTCTGCCTCCCGAGTGCTGGGATTACAGGTGTGAGCCACCACGCCTGGCATTGTGGTATGCCCTGTTGATTGTTGGTGGGCGTGTCTCCACACTCAGCATTATATGTGGTTACCGGGGATCGAACTCAGGACCTTGAGCTTGTGAGGCAGGCGCTGGAACCACTGAGCTAACCCTTCGGCCCCTTTGCATGTGTTTTTGAGGGATGATGCGAGCTTCTGTCCTGTCTTTCAGAGGTGGAGGTTTTATTGATTTGGACTTGCACACTCTTCAATTCTCAAATGTAACGGTTGTTTTAAGCATAGAAAGGCTTTGTGTTTTGAGCTAATTATTCTCACTAGAAATTGTTTCTTCCTGGATACTATGATGGTAGTTTCGATCCTCAGCACAGTTTCCAATTCTGTGATCAGCTTGTATCTCAACAAAAGTCTTAGGGTTTTGATTCCTCAATTTCCCACCATTCCATCGCAGTTCTTTATTGGTACATGGTATATACACATCATGACTACATTCAGTATTTAGAATCTGTACCAATATATGAAATGATTTAACTCTCATTTTTTGCCATTCTCCTACCCACCACAAACTCCACACCCACTAAATACATAAACTTTGTTTCCTTTTTTTTTTTATAATCATTACATTTTTTCTTTCCCCTCATTACTCACCCCTCCACAGAATTTGTATTGGAAACATTTCCTTTTTCTTCAAAGAACTCCCTGCCCAAACCCATTTTCTAGGAGAGGAATAGGTGCCTAAGGAATAAAACAGCCACCAGATTAACTTTCTTTCTTCGGAACTGGAATTTCCTTGTACACAGCCATTAGCAACTTTAACATGGTATTAGTGTAACTTTACTGCCTCTCCTAATGTTTGGTTAGTAGGACCACATTGGAATAATTCAGTATATCCTAGTACGGAAGATCCATGGACATTTGTGTTTATACACATGATGCTAAATTTTAATAACATAATTCTCATGATATATTATTAGAGACTAACCATTTTAATTAAATCGCTATTTTTACATAAGTTACAATACAAAGTTTATCATAAATTTCAACCTGTGAATGATTAAAATAAATTTTCATTTGAAACCTTCAGACTTACTAGTCAATCTTATTAAAGTATTAATGGTTTTTTTCTCAATAATTTGAGTTTATTTTGGAATTCTTAAAGGATCAAATAATTATGCCATTCAAAGTCTATAAATAGCAAACAGAAACATTAACCATTATATTTCATTATTATAGCCAATTTTTGATATCTCAAGTTCACTAGTAAATTTTAGAAGTATATGTAATAAATAACTGAAACAAAATGAAAACAAATTATGAAGTCTTTTAGAGAGATAATAATTAGAAAATCTTTAGAAGTTCATGTGAAAGCCAATAGCTTATTTACAAAACACTAAGTAAATATAAAAGGAAATTTTGAAAATTCCTATGTACTTTAAATATACAAAGCTCAATTTTATGGACACATACAGTTGAAAGTCTGTTTTGCTTTTTGTGTTTTATAAATTAATTATTCACTTATGAATTAGGAGTTAGTGCATTACTTAAGACATGTTTTTAATGTTTAATGAATCTCCTATGTTTATTACATATATGAGAACAAACTGGTTATGATTCTCTCACACAAAAGCTCAAATATGGTCACAACTTGGTGGTTGGTTGTCATGGCCACAGCATGCTTGAGATATAAGACCCAGTTTTCCTACATCTCTTCTATCCATAACACAGACCTTTCTGCATCCTCAAGACACCATTGTAACCTACTCTGCACTGTAGCCATGTAAAGCAAAGAAGGCAAACCAGAAGGAAACAGATTTCCATTAGGCTTTAAGCAACACTGATGAGTGTAACTGACAATATGCAAGGCTAAGTTTTGAATATAAGAATAAAGGCTGACCTCAGTTTTACCCCCAGTACCGCAAAAGAAGAAAAAAAAAAAAAAAAAAGAAAGATTGGATTATTCACCTTTGTTTATAACACTTGAATGCATATTTTCTTTAAGTGAAAACTGCTCCTACATATTATCTTTATCTTTTCTGAAATCTATTTTACTTGATAAATGATATTTGTACATATTTATGGGATGCAGTGTAGTAATTTCAAAAATATGTACAATATGTGTAGATCTAACCACAGTAATATACATTTCTATTTGTTTAAACATTATGTTATTACTTAGTAATTTGCAAACTTAGTTTTTAATATTTAATATATGCTAACTTCATATATCAGAGTTGTTCCTAAGTAAATATTATAAGTGTAATATTGCAACAAACAATGTTAATAAACATCAGTTTCTCCTTATGGTACAGTTATAGATTTTAGATTTAATTTATGTGTAATTTATAATATACACATATATTCTGCTTTCCCCCTAGTCCCTAGCATTTATCTTCCCCTGTAATATCAAAGGTATAGGATTGTATTATTTCTTGCTGTGCCGTCAGATCAACTCATGTCATTTCTCTGTAACCCCAGAGCTTTTACTATCTCCTTTGACAAGATTGATAACTAATGAGTTATCACTGGCTTTGTTTTCTATGTCACTTAGAAAAAAATTAATATGTACCTGGTATTGTATTAAGTGAACCAAACGTAGTCATCGATTATGAAAAACATCACTGTGAAGCGTTGTATTTTCTCTGTCCCCCATCAAGTATTTATACAACATATGCTTCAAGGAAAGTACAGTTTTACTTGGTATGAAAAATAGCCAAAGTTACAAAGCTCTGCTTACTGCCAAGAGTGTAAGTTACCTAGTAAAGATATGATAATAAGCAATGCAGTAAGATTAAGGAAGAAGTATCCTTAATAACTTGGGAATTTGAGGGAGAGGTTGACTGGGAATCAGTCATGAATGCACTGAGCTCAGAAAAAGCTTTAACTGGTCTAACATTTGGATTTTAGAAAAAGTTTGCAAAAATAATTTTTTTGAAAGCAAAGTTCAAACTGAAATTTCTAGTCAGAATTTCCTTACCATAGTAAGATTTCACCAGTAAGAAAAAAGGAAAGGCTGTTCATTTCCTGTTTATTGTTGATTGATTAATTGTTGTGCAGTCCAGGGTTTGTGCATGTCATGTAAGCCCTCCATCACTTAGCTACACGATTCAGCACAGAATGATTTAGTATCTGATGTCAGAGGCTGTTGTAGCCGAATATTTGTGTTTCTCTGAAGTTCCTATATTGAAACCTAACCTCCAAAGTGATTTAACTAAGACATAGCCCTTGAGGAAGTAGTTAGATTTGGATGAAGTCATGAGGGTGGAGATGTATGTTTATAGTAAGAAGAAACATCAGAGAGCCTGATTGCTTTCTGTCCCGAGACCCAAAGAAGCAAAAACAACACAAAAACCAGGAAGGGTCCACCTTCAAGCCAAGGGAAGGGAGCTCAGTCTCCCATTCTACAACCTCAGTACTGGACTCCCAGGCTCCAGTACAGTGGGAAATGAATTTCTATCTTCACATTTCCTACCTTGAGGGTTTTGTCATGGCGACCCAAGCTTAATTATCCTGCAGACAATCATGATCTCCCACTCACAGAGGCAGAACTCCAAAGGTTATTAAGGTGTTTGAAAACTTTGCATTTCTTCAACTTTGAATAGAAAAGAAACAAACTACAATGTAGCCTTGTATAGGAGCTATGACTGATAAGTACAGTTTGTTTAAATTTTTAAAAATGGATTGCAGTAAAGACATATTGTCACTAACTGCCCTCAAAACATTCCCATTCTCTTAAAACGAACATCCCATGTTCTTTCCACTTTCTGAAGCAGGGCTACAAAGAAATCCTCTTTCATGAGTGTCCATAAGTGCACTGTCTTAGATGCCTTGAAATCATGGAGTGATTCAAAACATTGATATTTCATGGTTGTGTTGGCTTTGGTGAAGTGCTAGAAGTCACTGGTGCCCGATGTTTGACGGGATCACACAATGTTTCATGAGCCAGTCTTTTTGTTGTATGGCACCGACCAGCCTCATTCTTTATTTCTATTACTTTGTTTTTGGTCACACTACATAAATACACTCAGAAAAGAGGATTTCTGGAACTGCTTCAGAAAGTGGCAAGAAGGGTCATGGGAATATCATGATTGGGATGTTGATGGAAATATGTTTTTAACTATTAAAAAATGAAAAATGCTGTATATTTTTATCACCTCTTACAGATTTATCATTTTACAATGTTATATATCATTAAATCTGAAGAAAGTGTTAACATTTCACTGAGAAGTCTGAAACATTTTCATTAATGCGTAAACAGATGGTATGTTGCTCCAAAAACATTCTCTTGTATTTTATTGTAGTCTATTATATTTCTTTGATGAATTGAGAGTAGTTTAGGCCATATACACTTCTCAGGAAAATACAGAATAGGGGAGGAGACACTTGTTTGCTATATTTATTATCCCTTGAACTTGGATTGGGTAAGATTCAGATAAGAGTGAACATAGTGAAGGCATAGGCAATAAAATAAGAACATGGGGGTGTTTTGTTATTTACACTGAAAGGTGCTATGGTTGTGAATTTCCTTTGAATGATATATTGAGAATAAAAATTTGATTATGAACTTGATAATTATCTTACACCTGGATATCAAATAGTCTGATATATATTTTAGGATGAAACAGAGCTTAAGATAGAATACAGTTTATCTATCCATACACATCCACATCCACAAATGAACACAAGACCATTTTATGAACTTTCCACAAGTCAATAGCCATGTGAAAGGTAGCCATAAGAAATTAATGAGGGTTAACTAGAAACATAACCATTTTTGAAGTTAGCAATTTAAAAGATGATAATGCACAAAAAGCTATTCAAAATATGTATTTATTTTCAGGATATCTATGAATAATTATTTCAATTTTATGTATTTTTCTACAAAAATTTAACAAAAGTACTCATTTTCAAAAGTAGCTAATATATGATTCTCTTGTAATGGAGATGTGGCACTTAGAAATATTCAACTTTTACATTTTTCAATTAAATATTAACTATATTAACATTATTTCTATAATTCATCATAATAATTTGAACATAATTCTAAAATCTGTGTTTTCAGCTTATAATAATAGGTAGGCTGTTTGATATTTTGAAATATATATTTCGCTTTCAAAGGGTGATTGAACTGAATATGTACTCTATGATTGGAATGAAATTAGAGATATAATTTGATTACAAGACATATGTAAATAATAAATTCACACTAATGTCTCCCATCCCTTCCCAAACACACTACAAACAAATGAATTGGTATGTGGAATAATTTGTATGTAAGTATGCAATTGTTATCATCAATACATATCTTTCTAATCACCCCAATCAGAACTATTTTCAGCAGCTTCCTACAAATGTTTTTCTCATATAATCTCAGTTTTCTCCAGTGGTTGGAATTTTCAATATATGTAGATTTGATTTCAGTGTAACATTTGCAGTGAAAAGTCCATAAGTATAAAATCATAAAGAGAAAATAGCTAAACTAAATTTCTTATTAAAAATACTAACAAGCTGAGTTAATTATATACCATATGCACCAATTATAAAATAGCACTGTGACTTTCTATAATGCCTTATGTGATTTTAACAATCACAATATTTGAGAGAAAAACAATTTTTTAAACTTTTTTCTTTGCTTACTCATATCTTGATGGTCCATATAACTGTAAATAGATCAAACATGTATATTTATATTGTAAGGTCATATTTATGTATATAATATGATATATGCATCTCTTAAGCTGTGTTTTCTCAAAACTGACATTGGATTCTATTTCCTATTTCTGATTTATACCACAAAGAGCTCTCTAGGACCCAAGTATTAACTCTTGTCTCTTTCTTTATATAATGAAATAATTATTTTCAAAAATCTCTACTACATCAAATCTAGTTATTAGGATACCATTCCTACTGATGTACTATGTAACCATATTCTATCTCCATCAATAAATTTTCTGACTTCAAAGACATCAAACCCTATATGTATCACAAAGTTTTGTAGCAACTTTCATTTCACAAGAACATGTCTGCTTTCTCAAAGTTGGTGTTTTATGAGGTACTAATTAACATACAGTAATTTTAAAGTTTATAAAATATAATTTAATGTATTTGCCTATTATTCAACCATGTAATTATCATACTCAAATAAAGAGTACCATGAAAAGTCACCATGAAAAGGTCTCTTCTTCCTTTTTCTCATTTTCTATTTTACTTCCTTCATTATCAGGTGAAGAATAAATTTGTCAATGCATATTAGCTTGAAATTTCTAGAAGTTTATATCATTAAAACTGTGCAGTATGTACTTACATACTGAGAAGTATGATTATCTCAGATTTCTTATAGAAACTATTAATGTTACAAAAGAATATAACAATTTTTGCCTCAGTCTATTTTTCTCACTAGATTACAATAATTAAAGCTCAATAGCTTTATAAAGTGGTTTGTTTAGCTCTAATTTATAAAGGTTCTAGGGTCTAGCTCTGATGATGTTCTTAAGTTTCCCATTTCTGAGACAAAATACTTGACACCCACAGCGTAAAGGACAAAAAGTTTATGTAGCTCACAGTTCATAGGTTCTAAAGTAGGGCAGTGTGGCAGAGGAATATCATAGAGGAGAAAAGGTCCATGGCATGGCAGGGCAGGCAAGAGGCACTAAGTAGCATAGTTATAGCAGCAGCACCAGCAAGAGCAAACAAAAGCACAAACCTACCTCTCCCTTTTATACTATCTAGGCTACTAGTTTTTTTGTGGTGTCACTATATCCATCCCTTGAACCCAGCATGACACCTTTAATACAAGTGTCATAACCTATTATAGCCTCCTTTGGAAGTATCTGGGGGGAAATCTAGAAAGAAGACATAAGAGACTTCTTGGTAAAGTCTCAGTGCAGCAGAGAACTTCACGTTGCAAGCAATAGTTTATTGTTAGAGGGTCTTTGTGTCTACCCTTCTTATAACGGCCCAAAAGTTCCATGTTTACAATCTCACCCAATCCTTACTCCCTCTCAAAACTGCCAACTTTAAACATCACAGTCAGGTTAAATCACCACCTCTTAATATTTAACAAGAAGAAATACGTTTTGATAAGTCCTTAACAGGCAAATTTTGCTTCCTCAGTTCTTTTTTTTTTTTTTTTTTTTTTGAGACAGGGTGTTGCTTTGTAGTTCAGGCTGGCCCTGAGCTCACTATGTAGCCCAGGCAAGCCTTGAACTCAGCAATCCTCCTGTCTCTGCCTCCCCAGTGCTGGGATTAAGACGTGAGCCACCACGCCCGGCACTGTGGTATGTGGTATTGATTGCTAGTGGGCGTGAGTCACCATGCCCAGCATTGTATGTGGTTACTAGGGATCGAACTCAGGACCTTGTGCTTGCGAGGCGGGCACCAGAACCACTGAGCTAAATCTCCAGCCCAGCTTCCTCAATTATTGCTCTTTCTTATATTAATGGTTGTTTTCTGAGTCCGTATCATTATGTTTTGATATGAATAATATTGATAGCTTGGGTGGACAAACTTCTCTTCATGCTTGCCCTGTATATGATTTAATTTCTTTAAGAGCACTAAACATAAATACAATTTAAATTACTACGTGTAAGAAATGTAATAAATGACATTTTAAAATATTTACAAGTCCTCAAAATATTTTAGCAATCATGGTGTTATCTATGCTATAGAAATATATTCTTAGTGTTCATGAGTTTATTCTTCTGCTGGACTTGCATCTCAGGATTTTCTTATTATTTATGTATTGTTCCAGATACAGACTCTTTTCCTGATTAAGTAGGCATTGGAAATAACCTTTGCATATTTATAAGACTGGTTTAGACACTATCATGTCAAAATCTATTCACCTACATGAAATGATGGCCAAAATATAGAATGAATATGATAGATGTTTACAAATATAATTTTTGTGGAAAAAAAATTCAAAACAAATCAGACCAAGGTGCTAGATATCTTACAGGTCTTGTTCTTCTTTCTCTTTTTCTAATTTCTATAAAGTTAGCTCCATCATCAAAGAGAAAGGCAAGAAAACTTGTCAAGAAAACTCCACTTACCTCTTCTTTCAGGTCTCACAGACAGGCAGAAATCTTATGTTGGCAATTCAGTAAACAATTGAAAAAGGAAAATAAATTCTGTATTTTACTATTTCTTATTTAACTTTTAGATTAGTTTATTGAACCAAAGGCACAGATTCTATTAAGTAAAATGAAATTGCAATTAAAATCATCACCGCCTAAAGTAATGTGTCCTATTCATATATTTGTTCTGCATGTTTAGAGAAGGTGCTGAGAGATGAATTCAGTGACTACAGCACATAAAGGGAAATACTACATTAAATTTTCATTTGCACTCTAGCCATGAGAGAAGAGTGACTATGGTACCATGTCATAAACTTAATAACTCTATTAACCTTAATAAAAAATAGGAGACAGACACATTACAGAAACGTTATGTTCTTGGGAACTAAAATTAACAATCTAGACGATGAGGGTGGGCAAATCACTGATATTTCACTTTGTTTTTTCCTCTTCAAACAAAATGAATGAGCCAATTTATACTTTATTAGGAAACAAGAAAGGTGAATACTCTATATTTGTTTCCTTATCCATGGATTCAACCAACCATAGTTCAGAAATATTAGAAATAATATACTGAATTTATACTATGTAAAGATATTTTGTTCTGTCATTATTTTCTGCACAATGCAACTACTTATACAGTGTTAGACATTATAAGTAATGTAGAAATAACTACAATTATTAAGAAGCCTACTCATAAGTTCCAGGAAAATACTACATGATTTTAAGATAGTTTAGATGCTACAGATATTATTGTATTCAGTGGTCCCAACTTCAATGATTTCATATGGTACCAAGGAATAACTGTAATAGGATGATGAACTTAATTATGTACTGTTTATATCAAATGAAAGATGGAGACAATGTATTTTTTCTTTCCTTTAATTCTGTTACCAATATCAGAGGCCAAGTCGAAAAGAAAGCTGTTAACATAAAATTGTGCAACACATCATGCCAATATAAAACAGTTTAAATATTGCCTATAAATATAATTATAACTATTGAAATATGGCTTACAAAATTAAAAACATTTATGAAAATATTATATTGAAAGTGTGCCTTACTCAATAATTTAAAGAAGAGAAAATAAATTTCTATCAGATCATTGAAATGTACACCACAAGATTCTCTTATCTACAGAATAATGTGTGTACAACTGTCATAATGTGGTTTGCATGTGAGTACACAAGGAGAGAAAAATCCAGAAAAATTATATTTGATCAAAGAAAAATTTGAAATAACTAAATTAATTTTTCTAGGAAATGTCAAATCCTTTGATACGTAGTTTAACCTCCAAAATTCATATATGAGGATAATTAATGAAAACAGCGTGTTTCTGAATCAGACAAGGAGTGTTGAAGAACAGATTGAAAGTAGTAAAGCATTTCATATTATGTAGAAATTACATTTTAATGAAAGAAATAGAAATAGAGGTATGTTTTATATGGGCTATAATCTTAAAATGTGAGCTCCTACCTTAAAATGATAATAAGCTTTACTTGGCTCTAATACAGAATTTCAGTTCATATCTAATCACTTAGCAAAAGTACATTTTAATGTAAAAGTTATGAGGACGACATGCTTTGTAGAGATATTTAGGGCACTATATTCTGTAGGAATATTAAATGGCCATAATTACAATTATTACTTCCTTAAAGTTATATGAAGAACATATGCATATCTTAAATACAGGGCTTTCATTGCATGAAGCAAACTTTTACTATGTGCAGAAGCATCTCAAGTTAGCAAGAATAAAACATAAAAGTGTTGTACTAGAGTCATTTTACTGGCATCGAATACACACCAGATCCTTTTTCTCTTTACACCTTGTTTAAAGTTTTCCACAGTACCATTATACTGCCCTGATCATAGGCCTTTGAGGGGATGGAGATGACTGTTCTGCTAAGTCATTAACTTCAGCCACTCACTTCTCAGTCTATGCATAATAGGTCAGAACTACTTCCTCTTCTCCAGTCTATTCAGATATCTAAGAACATCTTTGCAAAAAACTGTGATGACAGAACCTCTAGTACATAAATCTATTGAACCATACATATTCCTTTCTGTCTCTCTGGAAGATTAAGATTTTGCCCTTTTCCCTATTTTTCTTCATCTCTGGACCTTCTGTGTTTTCCTGCGCTGAAATGAGTGCTTCTATCATAAATCTATTAGTTTCATTATCTTATAAATATAATATCTGATATCTATAAAGATTAAATCTGTTATGATTTCATTTCTCCCTTATTGAAGTTATGCATTTAATTTTTCCCATATATTATTGCTTTCTTTGGGGAGTTTACTCCTGTAGCAGAAGGCAGTAGTGATTTTGCTACTGGTGATGACAACAAAAATTCTTATTTTATGCTCACTTTGGCAGCACATATACTAAAAATTCTTATTTTGTCTTGGCAATGAGGGAAGTAGGTCCAAAATTAGATAGGTGTAGGTTGGTCGCTGAGATTAAAATATGTTGACAAAGTTCACTTTTGATTTTTTGTTTTGTTTTTGTTTTGAAACAGGGTCTCACTTTGTAGTTCAGACTGGCCCTGAGCTCACTATGTAGCCCAGGCAAGCCTCAAACTCAGCAATCCTCCTGCCCTTGCCTCCCAAGTGGTGGGATTACTGGCATGAGCCACACACACAGTGACAAAATTCATTTTTAATATTAGTTTGTGAGCAAGTTTCTAAAAACCTTAAGTGCAGATTTTATTTTTTCCTTTCTTTTCTTTTTCTTTTTGAATTGATTTCTTAGCTGGTTAAGTAATCATAGTATTCTTATCATAAACCTTTAACTATAATATTACAGTTTTGCAAACAATATCAAACATGTGTGTCTATTCATGAGAATGGTAATATTTTTATATTTTATATTATAAATAATATTTTATATTATATTTTTGTCATTGCAAGTTTTATAATGTATGCTGTAGTTAATCTTGTTTATCAGTTTGGCTGGATGTAGTCCTGCACATATGATGAACTGTGAGTATAGTAACCTTATCAGTGATCAGCTAGTGATGATTTCATGAGGAGGTAAGACCTTGTTGGAGAAAGTGGGGGTACTAGTATGAGCTTACAGACTTCACTGTGGCCCTTTCAGTCAGGCTCCTTCCCAACCATAAGGAGTTAAGCACCTTTCCACCACAATATTTCTGCTGTGAGGCACATGACCATGGACTGAAGCCTATAAAACTTCAAGCCAAATTAAATCCTCCCTTAATTTATTGGATACAGTATTTTGTCATCAAAACAATTCTGACCAAATGAAAATAAGTATATTTAATTTTGATATATTTTAATTTGGGGAGCCCTTTATGGTTAGGGCCCATGGTTTTAAGACATTTGGATGAATTCTTCTATAAGACAATAGTTTTGATTCACATTTACATTGTTTTGTATATGAATTTATTTTCTGTCTTTTACTAATTTTATATTTTACCTTTTCCTGGCAGTTTTGTCCTTTTTGGCCATTTTGTCTAGTGCCTTGAAATATATTACCTTTTAAATATCATTTTCTTTCAGCTTCTTTTTCTTGTCTATTTTTCATTGTAAAGTTTAGTTTATTTTTAAATTTTGTGACAAATTAACTGTCATTTTATATGCTAAATTCTGATGTTTTTATCTTCAATATGCTTATTTCTGTGCTGAAATTTTATGTTTTCTTATTTTCTGGCTTGTGACGTTGTATGTTTCAGCAATTATTTCCAGTTTCCTGTTGGTAGGTTGGAGTAAGTACAGTGATGACCCTCTAAAGATGTATCTTGATTGCTGTTACCTATGCAACATTTATTTATTTGGGAAAGGCAGCTTGCAGATGTGATCAGGGTAAAGACCTGAGCCCTTCTGCATGGTGGTGGCAACTTGCCGTGCCCACCTGGTCCCTGAGGCGTGTGCTGCCGGGGAGAGGGGTCCCTCTGCACAGCAGCAGCCTGCAGGCTTCTGATCTTTGCAGACATGTCTCCAGCATGCATTCTTAGGGATTTTAAGAAGTCCTCCATTATATCATCCTTAAAGAAAGCATGGAAGTTCTGGAAGCCCAGCCTGGGTCAGAGCCCCATACCAGAAGTGTTGCATTAAGCTAATGACTGCCAGTCTGAGGGTTGGATTCTACCCCTTCCAGACTATTGAAATGTTTGGATACCCAGGTAATGTCCCCTGCCATTCCACTGTCAGCCTGTGCCAAGTGAAGATGAGTCATTTTCTTCTTGGTTGCTATGGATTTTGCTAACACAAAGTTGTCACCTATGTGAAGTTGGGGAGATTGTAGGAGCTCCTGTTGTTTCTGCATTAACCCATATGAACAGATGCAAAACGTTAGAAATTTTAAAATATTTTTGCATGAAGTATATAAGCTTTGCTTGTATTTATTTTGTTTTCCACGAGTATAGGTTTTATCCAAACAACCCCAGTAAAGTATTTTAAAACCCAGAAAAAAAAAAAAAAAGAAAAAGAAAGATGAGATTGGGAGATACATTCTATTAACAAAGGAGGGTACAATGTAATCATATCTGTCTGTGAAACCAAAAGAGAAAGACGAAGTGTGAGTCACAGAGACGAAACCTAAGGAGTTAACTCAGCATCAGCTGACTGTGAAAATGGACAAGTGAGCTAGAAAGCAAAGTACAATTGTCCTCTAGGGCCATCAAAAAAAAACAAGAAAACACGTCTTGCCAGGAAATCTCCTCCAAAAACGTAGCTCTATTTTTAAAAATTTGCTTAAACCTGAAGATACCAGGGTCTGACATCTAATATGCAAAAATGCAGGAAAATAACTCACTGTCCTTTTGAGTTACTAAGTGTGGTAATTTTGAACAGCAGCAGGAGAAAATTGGCACCCTGATAAACACACTCAGTATTCATTTGTTCTTGTGAATACTGCTCCAGTTGCCTTTACAAGTGCAGTTAGTGGAATATATTTCCTAATTTTCTTTATCATTTGTTCTTTACTCAGGGGCATTTCCTTCATTTTCAGACTTCATTTTTTTTTTTTTGTCACTGTCATCTGGGAGTGATTGCAAGGTGATCAGAGATCCTTGTCTGCCTCTTAAATATTTATTGAAATTTAAATTTCCAATCAATTCACACAATTTTTACTTACATCATTTCCCATGATACCTTGAAAATACTTTTTCTTATTTCATCTACTACTTATTCTTTTAGACTTTTAAAAACTGAAA